>ML279882.1:0-43279 GCA_005239495.1 Nicotiana undulata | reverse complement strand
CCCCCCCCCCTTCCCCCTAGAAAAAAAACCTTCTTTTCTCTCTCCCGATATTTTCTTTCAATTTGTTGGGGGAATAAAATGATAGTCTCGCCCAGGAATAATATCCACAGCAAATAATAATAACACAAGAGAGTAACAACGACACCAAATCTTTTAACGGGGTAAAATACAATACATGTGCGGATCAATATAAGCACTATAATATTACAACTTAGAAGTGCCAAGTACTACAACTACGAAAGAAATAACACTCTTTATTTTAAATACCTCACTACGATATTACTCTCACTTAATATTTATCTCACAGACTACAATCTGCGGATTACTCTCTTTACGCTCTATTGCTCTCTCTGATTTTGGTGTACTTCAAATGAGAAACGAGCCTGCTATTTATAGGAAATGTTGTCCTTGTTTCCATTCACTCACAATCGGTTTTGGCAACTTGCAATAGCAAGTTGGATTTGCAAATTGCTACTGAAATTGTAGGCGCCTAAATATTTCATTCCATAATCCAATCACCTTTTTTTTGTTTTCTTTTATTTTATAGGTAGGCCTCATAAATCTCTCCCTGAATTTTGATTTTTCTTCTTCATTCCAAGTCTTGATCTCAATCTCTGGAAGTCATCAAACTTGAGAAGCTTCGTAAAAATATAAGCAACTTGATCATGAGACTTCACATATTTGAGCTCGACTTCCTTCTTGGAAATGCATTCTCTGATGAAATGATACCTTGTATCAATATGCTTGCTTCGATCGTGATACACTGGATTCTTTGCGAGTTCCTGTGCGGATTTGTTGTCAATACAAATCTCTGTAGCTTCAATTTGTGGTAAATTGAGCTCCTTCAATAATCTTCTCAGCCAAATAGCATGACAGGTACATGATGTTGCTGCTATATATTCAGCTTCACAAGTCGAGAGAGTAACAGTGGATTGTTTCTTTAAACTCCAAGAAAAAACAGAATCATCCAAGAAAAATACAAAACCAGTTGTACTTTTCCTATCATCAATATCTCCGGCATAATCACTATCACAAAATCCCATAAGGTTGAAGTCGCTAGAAGAAGAATAAAATAACCCAAGGTCAATCGTACCTTTTAGGTAACAAAGAATTCTTTCAGTGATTTTCAAATGAGTGGAGGTAGGAGCTTCCATGAAGCAGCTTACTACTCCAACTGCAAAGAGTATATCTGGCCTGGTACAAGTCAAGTACCTCAAGCTTCCCACAAGACTTTTGAAAAATGTGGGATCCACTTTTTCTCCTTCATCAAACTTGGACAATTGTGTCCCACTCTCCATCGGCGTGTTCACGGGGCTGCAATCGAGCATGTTGAACTTCTTCAATATCTCTTTTGTATAGCTTTCTTGAGAGATAAAAATTCCATCCTCCATATGCTTCACTTCTAGGCCCAAGTAGTATGACATGAGTCCTACGTCCGTCATCTCAAACTCACGAGACATTTCTTTCTTAAAAGCTTCAAACAAACTTGGGTTATTGCCCGTGAAAATAAGATCATCAACATAAAGACAAACAAGTAAGATATCTCCATTAGTATGAAATTTAAGGTAAAGAGCATATTCATGGAGACAACGAGTAAACCCATTGTCTTGAAAATACTTGTCGATGCAACTATTCCATCCTCGTGGGCCTTGCTTTAATCCATATAAAGCTTTCTTCAACCGCAACACTTTATCTTCATGGTTTTTGACCACAAAGCCCAATGGTTGTTCAACATATTCTTCTTCTTCAAGATAGCCATTCAAGAAGGTTTACTTGACGTCTAGTTGATGGATCTTCCACTTCATTTGCGCCGCCAAAGAGATCAACAAACGAATTGTCTCCATGCGGGCAACAGGTGCATAGACTTCTTCATAGTCAATGCCTTGCCTTTTCTTATAGCCTTTAGCCACAAGTCGTGCCTTGAGTTTCTCCACATCTCCATCAGCATTCTTCTTTATTTTGTATACCCATTTCACTCCAATTGCTCGATGACCCTTGGGAAGAGTTTAACTCCCAAGTGTTGTTCTTCTCTATTGAATCGATCTCATCCTTCATGGCTTGTCTCCATCTTTTGTCTGTAACAGTTTCATCAAAGTTCATTGGTTCACTGTCAGCAAAGAGGCATAAAAAATAAAAATTATTAACTTCTTCTGTGTTCTCATAGAGCTCTTGAATACACCTTGTCCTTTGGCGGCTATTCATTTGAACTTTCTTCAGAAGAGGGAGATGCAACATTTGTTGGAGAATGAGGCGGATTTGTATCCTGCATAGGTTCCACGGTCTCTGGTTCTTCTTCATCACCAAAGTATGGAAGAAAACCATATGAAGTTTCTTTCTGAGCTTCCCAGTTCCATGCCAATTCTTCATCAAATTCAACATCACGATTTACCACAACTTTGCCGCTGCTTGGGTTGTATAACTTGTAGCCTTTTGAACTCGTATCATAGCCAACAAACACATGCTTGACACTTCGATAGCCAAGCTTCGCTCTCCCTTGATGTGGAACATGAGCATAGGCTATGCTCCCAAAGATTCTCAAATGCTTGACACTTGGCTTTCTTCCACGCCATGCTTCTTGAGTGGTTTGATCTCTAACATTTCTTGTTGGAGACCTGTTGTTCAAATAAACTGCACAAGAAACAGCTTCGGCCCAAAATTCCTTGGGCATACCTTTAGCTTTAAACATACATCTAGCCATATTAAGAATCGTTCGATGCTTTCTCTCTGCAACTCCATTTTGTTGGGGTGAATAAGGTACCGTTAGAGGGCGACGAATTCAATGAGACTGACAAAAGTCATTAAATTCTTTTGAAGTGAATTCGCCTCCTCTATCGGACCTTAAAACTTTTATTTCATAGCCACTTTCTTTTTCTACAAGTACTTTAAAAATTTTAAAAGCAGCAAAAGCTTCAGACTTTTGGTTCAAGAAATAAACCCAAGTCTTTCTACTAAAGTCATCAATGAAAAGCAGAAAGTATTTGCTTTTACCAAAAGAAGGTGGATTGATTGGTCCACACACATCAGTGTGAACAAGCTGGAGCAGTTTGGTTGATCTTGACATGGCCTCCTTTGAAAAACTCCTCCTTGCATGTTTTTCAAGAAGACAAGCTTCACAAAATTGATTGGGATGACTTATTGATGGTATCCCATGCACCATGTTCTTTTCTCCCATTGATTTGAGCGCGTCAAAATTCAAGTGCCCAAATCGCGTGTGCCAAAACCAAGATTCATCTTGCACATTAGCCTTCAAACACTTTGCATCACTTGTTTTAAGATTCAGAGAAAATAATCTATTCTTAGCCATATGCACTTTAGCAATTAGAATTCCACTTGAATCTCTAAGCCAAAGATGCATATTTTTCATGTGGATTTCATATTCCTTTTCAAGAAGTTGGCCCAAACTCAAAATATTACTTTTTAATTTTGGGACATAATAAACATCTTGAATTAGCTTGTGACTACCATCTTTACAGGAGATCAGAATCGTACCTATCCCTTCGATTTGAATTTTTGAGGTATCTCCAAAGGACACATTACCTCTCACCGTTTTATTGATCTCCACAAACTTCTATTTGCATCCACACATATGATTGCTTGCTCCATTGTCCAAATACCACGAGCTGCAATCATCCCTGTCTTCTTCCTTGAGTGCCATCAACAATGTTGACTCAACTTCTTCTTTTTTGTCGTCAACAAGGTTAGCTTTTTCTTCAACATTGCTACGACATTCCCAAGAGTAATAGCCAAACTTATGACAATTATAACAGTCAATTCTGGATTTTTCATACCTTTGTCCATTATTTTCTTGGTAGTAGCCACGTCCTCTTCCTCCTCTATGTCCACGACCACGACCTCTGAATGTCTGGTGGATTTTAACTTCATTGTTGAAGTTGTTGCCGTTACTTCTTCCTCTTCCATGACCACCACGGCCTCGTCCTCATCCGTTCCCTCGATAGCTTTTATCACCTCCATAATCCTTAAAGGATGCCTGAGTTTTAAAAAGTTGCTCCAACGACACTTCTTGTCTCCTCTTGATCTTTTCTTCGTGGGCCTGTAAAGAACTCTCCAATTTCTCCACCGCCATAGAGTCTAAATTTTTGGACTCCTCAATAGCACACACCAAAAAATCAAATTTAGGTGTTAAAGTGCGAAGGATCTTTTCTACCACACGGAAATCTTTTATGTCCTCCCTGTATCTTCTTAATTGATTCACAACAACCTTCACTTTTGAACAATAATCCGAAATACATTCGGATTCTTTCATTTTTAGAACTTCAAAATCGTCCCTTAGAGTTTGAAGTTTTACCTTCCTCACCTTGTCAACTCCTTGGAGAAAATTTTGTAAAATCTCCCAAGCTTCCTTTGAGGTGGTAGCATCGGCCACCTTCTCAAACATGGCATCATCCAAACATTGGTGGATGAGCGTGAGGGCTTGTTGATCCTTCTCCCTTGTCTTTGCCAAGACATCTTTTTCAGTTTGAGGCAGAGCTTCCTCATTATCTGGTTTTGCATACCCTCTGTCTATGATTTCCCACATATCCTGGGAGCCAAGAATGACATTCATACATAGACACCATTTTTCATAATTATCTTTCGTGAGACGGGGGTACTGAAAAGACAGTGGACCATTATTCCTCATTATCTGGTTGAGGCAGAGCTTCCTCATTATCTGGTTTTGCATACCCTCTGTCTATGATTTCCCACATATCCTGGGAGCCAAGAATGACATTCATACATAGACACCATTTTTCATAATTATCTTTCGTGAGACGGGGGTACTGAAAAGACAGTGGACCATTATTCGCTATGGCTCTGATACCACATTGTTGGGGGAATAAATTGATAATCTCGCCGAGGAATAATATCCACAGCAAATAATAATAACACAAGAGAGTAACAACGATTCCAAATCTTTGAACGGGGTAAAATACAATACACGTACGGATCAATATAACCACTATAATATTACAACATAGTAGTGCCAAGAGGCTACTACAACTACGAAAGAAATAACACTCTTTATTTTAAAGACCTCACTACAATATTACTCCCACTTAATATTTATCTCACAGACTACAATCTGCGGATTACTCTCTCTACGCTCTATTGCTCTCTCTGATTTTGGTGTACTTCAAAAGAGAAACGAGCTTGCTATTTATAGGAAATGTTGTCCTTGTTTCCATTCACTCACAACCGATTTTGGCAACTTCCAATTGCAAATTGGATTTGCAAATTGCAACTGAAATTGTAGGTGCCTACATTTTTCATTCCTTCATCCAATCACCTTTTTTTTGTTTTCTTTTATTTTATAGGTAGGCCCCACACAATTTATCTATAACTTTTTCTTAAAGTCTTTAAAACGGGATTCTTGAGAAGAAATTGAGGAATATAATTGATAAGAAAAGATTTTGTACAATCACCGCCAACCCGGAAGGAAACTCCATTAATGGAGAAAAAATAATGCTTACAAAATCTGGTGAAGAGGATCAAGACATAAGAAAAATGTCTCCACGAGCCGAAGTTAAAGGCTTGCATATGTGCCAAAACTCTTACTTTTAATTTCACAATGCAACGCCAACAAAGCAGCACCGCATAAAAATGTAAATAGCCAAGCTCGTATGCTATTTGTTTATCAATTAAAAACTTTGATGGCCCTTCGATTGCACTCCAACTTAGTTGTCCTGATTTTCAAATAAGTTTCTACTTATTCTACTGTTACGTTAGGTATCTCATCAACTCTAACAATAAATGCAAATTTTTTTGCTTTACCGATATAAACGAGTATTTCTATTATCAAGTTACAACGAAAATTGCAATTTATTATGGAGATGTTGGAACTGGATGGAGATTAGAGAAACCAAATGAGATTTTTGGAAGTTAACTTCTTGGTGGTGATGTTTTGGTGGAGAAGAGGTGGTCCTTTTCAAGAAACCAGAGCAAATGAAAAAAAGAAAGAAGAGAAAGTGAGAGGAAAAAATAATAAAAGATTGAATTAATTATTTTATTAATAGTGGATGCGCTCAAAAAGAGTGGAAGACACACATTTTGCCATGTCAGCTAAATGTGTCTAATTGGTATACCTCTGAAGAACTTTAGGTGCCTTGAAGAACTTTAGGTGTTCATTCAAGTGTCTAAGTGAAAATGTGAGACCAATTTAAGGTTCTCCGACTGTACTTTGCCTATTTTTTAACCATTCTTATTTATTTTATCGCAGGCTTTGAAATTGACAAGGAGGGAGTTTAATGGGCTAACTCAGATAAAAAATAAGTACTATCAAGATAGGAAAGAGTTGTGCGCAAAAGTACTGACAACAACATTCAGTCTAGGCGTGAGATGGGTATAGTTGTAATGAATATTTCACTTTTTGATACTGTTAACTTCGGGATATACAACATATTTTTTCCGTTTTTCCTTCGAAGAATATCTTGGCTACTTGTATTATCCACTTGGAGAAAAATTGACGCTACGGGAAGTTTTTTGGAAGAGCTATGACGTGTTATACTAGTCAAAGAGCAAAACATATTGGGTGGGACTTTGAAATCTTCCATAGAGCCATCCAATTTCAGATTTCCCGCATTAAGAGGGACTTCTTCCGCCGAATCAAATCAACTAAGATTTGGGAGCAGTTGGAGGTAGGATTTGAAGAATCAATTGGCGCATTCAAGAATTACATACGAAAAACCATTGCGAAGATCCCGGATGTAGAGGCGTATCTAGGATTTTAAGACTATAGGTGCACTACGCTACCGTGTAGCTTGACTCCATTAAAAATTTGCTATGACAACAACTTACCGAACAAACCATGGTTAATACTATTATCACAAGAAAATATTATTCCGTTTACTATTGTTTAAAGAACAAAAATAAGTGTAAAAAAAAAAAGCAAACCAAAGTATATATAGCGCCCAAGTATTGGGCGCTATACATTAACGCCGTTAATGTATAGCGCCCAGTACTTAGGCGCTATATGTAAAAAACTGCCATGCCCAGGTATAGTGCCCAAATACCCGGCGCTATACATAAAACTTTATGTATAGCGCCGGGTATTTGGGCGCTATATCCTTAATTTAAAAATACCCTCATCCTCTTCAAGACGAACCACTCGTCTTCTTCCCAAATTTTTTGCTCCACTGGTTTGGTCCCCCACCACGCTGCCCCTTTTTCTTAAAACAAAATTTTTGTTGGGTCCCCCCGTCACAGAAAAGGTGAAGAACGTAGGTCCCACTTTGGAGTAGAACTTCGTATTATTGTGGATTCACACTTCCGGAGTCAAAATGTCAATCGATTTGCTTTTCGAAAACTCTAAATCGAGGTATTTCGATTTATTTTATGTTTAAACTTTTATGATAATGCATATTATTTGATTTGTGTGTGTTCTAATTCGTTTTGTGTTTTTTTTTTTGCGAAACTAGTATGTTAAATTTATCCGTACTTAATATTAGTGTTTTATAAAAAAATATAAATTTGTCTGTTAATATCCGAATTTATATATATGTGTTTCATGTCGTTTTGTGTTTTATTTGCAATTAAATTTTGTTGTTGTTTATGTTTAGTTTAGATTATTTTTAAGCGTAGTAAAATCAAGACCTTTTTAGCGTAGTAAAATGTAGACCCTTGTAGCGTAGTAAAATTTAGAGCCTTGTAGCATAATAATGTGTAGTATTTTAGCGTAGAATTCCTTTAGTTTAAGTACCTTATACTGGTAGTTGAAAATGCAAACTTTGTACAATTAAGTTAATAATTATGCAACACATTTTTAAAAAATTAATATTTGACACAAATAATTATTAATGCTAGTTTGGTGCCACTGAGCCTCAAAATATCTAGCGTGGAACCCATAGGTGTATATATATATATATATAATTTGTACAATCAAGTTATTAAAAAAATATGAATTTAAATTATAAAACAAACACATAATTATTAATGATAGTTTGGTGCTACTGGGACTCAAATATCGAGCCTGGAACCCATAGGTATAAATATTGTATAACTCTAAAAATTGTGTATCTCAAAAAAATAATATTTGACACAAATAATTATTAATGTTAGTTTGGTGTCACTGGGCCTCAAAATATCGAGCCCAGAACCCATAGGTGTATATATATATATATATATATATAAAATTTGTACAATCAAGTTATTAAAAAAATATGAATTTAAATTATAAAACAAACACATAATTATTACTGATAGTTTGGTACTACTGGGACTCAAATATCGAGCCTGGAACCCATAGGTATAAATATTGTATAATTCTAAAAATTGTGTAGCTCAAAAAATTAATATTTAAAATACAGAATAAACATACAATTAATGTTGTTTTAATTTACAGTTGACGACATGGACCCGACCATACATCCCGGCCCTCGGACGTTGGATTTATTCGCCCTACAGCCCCAGCATAGATCCGAGTATATATGGGACGGACAGTTGCTTACGCAGACTTTCCGCGCCAGGAGAGTGGATCTATTGTGGGACTTTTTGAGTACTAGAGTTCTACATCACCGCGTGGTCCATTACCTTGAGGAGATAGGATTATATAGGATTATTAGGATTGGCCGGATACAGATCGATTGGGCTTTGATCACGATGTTAATTGAGCGGTGGCGACCGGAGACGCACACTTTCCACCTGCCCATCGGCGAGGCCACCATTACGCTGCAGGATGCTGAGATTTTATATGGCCTGTCCGCTGATGGCATGCCAGTTTTACTGCCTGCGGCCATGAGATATTATTCGCGGCAGGCTTATTTGGATATGCTGCACCGGCTCACAGGTTTCAGGCCGGAGGACGAGATTGTACCGTCTGGGTCAAGTCGTATACAATTGACCACCATTAGAGATCGCCTGGAGCAGATCCACCATACTATCACCGATGAGTCAGCGGAGGTGGATGTCATACGATATACGAGGCTGCTTTTGCTCTTTCTACTAGGGGGGTCTTGTTCCCGAACACTTCGGGGAACCTAGCGAGCCTCCGTTTCCTGCATTGTGTAGATTGAGCTATGTTGTTCTGAGGCCGAATTGCGTAGGTACTCGAATGAGGAGAAGTCCCTCAGGTTTCTACGTGACAAGAAAGAAAAGGAGTTGAGGCATCTTCAATCCGAGTTGTCCATAGCTTATGAGTACGAGGACAAGCTTGAGAAGTAGGTCACCTCTATTTTGAAAGAATATGGGCTACTCCTCCTGTATTCGGAGGCTAACACTTCAATGAGACCGTTGTATAACCAAAGAATTAGATTCTTAGTCAAAGCTATTTTAAGAAGTACTTGGGCTTCTGATAACCAAGGAAATTAACTAATAATAAGAATTAGACTTATAAATAGGAAAGCAATAAGATTGCATACAAATATGTATATTTTAGTAGTGGTTCGACGTGTCCTTACAAGTGAGATTTTACTCCCTTTTATAGGCAATTTCTTAATATAACGTCTACTCTTCTTAGTGGTTGAGCATTAATGACTAATAATATCATCAATGTAACGTTACAATAGTTAATCGTAACTTTTGCGTGAAGATTATGTAACGTTTAGCTCATTGATTGAAGATCTTTGAATCTGCCCTTTATTCTGCCGTGATTCATTCTGACCGTGTGTCTTCAACTCCTCAATTAGACTGGAGCTCCCGTATCTAATTGTCTCGTGTGTATGTTATTTCGTTCCTCTTTGTCTCATACCTCTTTCTAAATTTCGTACCAGCTATCATGTTTCCATTGCTCCACATAGATTTCTTTGTCATAAGAAATATTACACGTGATCTATTTTTTACCAATACATATAGTCTCCCCCACTTAATATTTATTTATCAATTGGATATTTGATAAGTGGATACTCATTTATCGCGGGAATTATTTGCCGCCGTTTCGCTCATACCATTGCATCTGTCTCTGAATGTATGTGTCGCTTGTCACCTCCATTTAATGCTCATGCCACATGGCGTTCTCGGATTGATTCTGCAATTCATCTGCACCTTTTAGGGCTTTTTGCGGCTGCATCAGTCACGAAGTGACAATTTTAATTATGACTTTCACATCAATGTTTTTTTCCATTTTTTGACGGTTACCTTTGAGTATAAATACCCTTTTTCTGTCTTTGCTTTCATGAAAAATTTCTAACTTTCCTTCATTGCTTGTAAATTCCTCTTTCACGTAAATATGTCTTCCTCAAATCAGGAACCCAAGAAAGTTATTATAGTAGACGAACTATCTCCTTCTTCTGCTCCGATCCGGAGTAGGAGGGGCGGTAGACTAAGGAGCTTGAGTTCTACACCTTCTAGGAGTTCTTCTTCTCCTCGTAACATTACTCCTCCACCATCTTCAAGGGTTAATGTTTCTTCATCTTCTTCTAGGGCTAGAGCTTCTAGATCTTCTTCTAAGAGTAGAGAACCTAACGAACCACTTCGTGAGCCAAAAGTTAATAAGATTGTTCATTCTGAGTTTTCTTTTGTAAAGGATAGTGAGGCTATAAGAAAACAACTTTCTTCCATGACATCTCATGGTCGTGCTGATCTTTACCCTACTCAAATCACTGAGGGTTTAGTGTCACTCGTGCGTAGAGATTGTTATTGGAAATCTAACTTTTCGGTCTTAGTTCCCAATGAAAATCAAAGAATAACCTTTTACAAACTGGGTATTCTTTTGTGTATACTTATCCCTTTACTTTTGTATTCAAGCCTCCTATCGACCCTGTCATTGTAGAGTTCTGTCGATATTTTGATATATGCTTGGGACAAATCGGTCCTCTTATCTGGAGGGAAGTAGCATGCCTTAGATATTTTGCAAACTTAGATTTAGTTCCTTTTACTTTTCATCATCTTATTAATCTCTATTCTCCTATGCTATTTCGCCAAGGAGTTTTTACTCTTGCGGCTAGGAGTGAAAGAGTTTTTGTTATCCCCGATGATGATACAGATAAAGGGTGGTATGTACGGTATGTTGCTGTCCCTACTAGAGGTTTGGTAGGCGAAGAAAATCTCCCCTTCCCTGAGTAGTGGAACTTTGCATGTGAGTTCGGTTTTGCTCACTCTCTTCTTTATTTTTGATAGATTTTCAATACCGTGACTATTTGTTTTCTTTTTGCAGCAACTATGGGAACCTTCGAGGAGGTCTCCAGTTTCCGTGGTTGGGTAGAAAAATTATTGTTGATCGCTCCAATGGAAGAACGTTTTGGAAGTACCTCTCAGCGAGGGTTGGTTGGAAAGTGAAAACCCATGGTATGTTTATTTTTACATTTCCTTTTTCTCCTTTTAAAGCTTCTCTAATCCCTTTTATTTGTTAGGGTTTTCCACTCGTGGGGTCTCTGCTGCTGCTGTATCTGCTTTGAAACTTTCTTTGGTAAAGGCTCAAGAAATTATAGTGAACTCCTCTTCATAAAAAAGGAAAGCAAGTGGGTTTCAGACCTTGGAAGATGAGGAAGAGTAGGAAGAAGGTTCACTGATTCGGAGGTCACAGAGGAGAAATGTCGTGTCTGATGGCGAATCTGCTCCAGTTATTGATCCACCTTCCGTGCCTGAGTCAGAGCATTCCGCCCCTGAAGATGCAACTCCTTCCTCAGCCAACGAATCAATTGAACAGTTATTCCATCAAGGCTTCGACACAGTTTCAGAGGAGGTGACTCTTGCCATTTTTCCTCTATTTTCTCCAATGGAACTTCCATCTGCCGCACCTGTTGTTATTTCGTTTCCCCCGCCTATTCCATCCGTGGATTCTTCATCTACCCCTATTTTCGTTCCTTATGTTGTCAAAGTAGGACCTTGCAGTAGTGGGCAGATGAAGCAAATTATGATAGAGCTTCCTGAGGGAGGTAGCCTCTTAAAGAAATCAGGCCAGGTGGATGTGTGGTTGAAGCCTCTGATAGTCCCGGTTGAGAAGTCTAAGTTTCAAATTCATAACTCCTTAACTTGGATGAACGAGATTGTACACTCGTCCTCAAAGGTATCCTTCATACTATTCTTTTTTTTTACCTTTACCGTATCTAACTTCCCTTTTTATGTAGATCAATATTATTGGTACATAACTGATGAAGAAGGTCATTCAAATAGAGCAATTAATGCATGACTATCATACCAAGGATTATAACTGGAAGGAGCGATTCGAGAGTCTTCAGCTTAAAATGGAGGCAGTAGAGGAGGAGAAATGTACCTTAGAGCAGCAGGTCAGAGTAATTGCAGCGGAATTGGCCATCGAGAAGGCTTCATCAATTCAAGTAGGAAAGGATAAGAACATCCTGGAGTCTTCCTTAGCGGAGCAGCTTTCCAATGCTACTGAAGAGATAAGAAGCTTGAAAGCTTTGTTGGACCAGAAGGAGGCTTATGCTGGTGAACTTGTGCAATAACTTACTCAGACTCAAGAATACCTTCCGTGAATCTTCAAAGAAGATTCAACTTCTGGAAAGAGCTCTTGCCCATTTGCAAGCTTTTTATTATACTATCGTGGTTGAAAGAGATGAGCTGAGAGCTGATACTAAACAATGGGAGAAAGATTATGAAGCTCTTGAGGATAATACAGTTGTTGATGTGAGATGGGCTTATATGAATGCCCGACTTGACACATTGACGGAAATGGGCCAAGAAAATTTAGACTTACAAGCTGAAATTTCCAAAACCAAGAAGACGATTGAAAAGTCTCGGCAAAGTCAAAACTTTTCATCACCCGAAGTTGAAGTTCCAATGGGTGATGAGATCGTGCCTGATGAAGCTGCTGCCCAAACCTTGCCATCTCAAGCCGCTCCTTCTGCTGATGAAGATAATCCCCAGTGTCTAGTGAAAGTGTTTATCAACCCTCTTTTTTCTTTTCTTTTGGATCAATTGGTGGTTAACACCGGTCCCATTTAGGGGTGAAGTTTGGTTTAGTAAGTCCCGAATGACAACTTAGGGGCAACTTTGTATGAACAAGTTCGGTTTGAACTAAGTTAATACTTATTTTTTACCGTTATATAATATTAATATTTAAATTTCTTAGCATGACTTCTATTTTTCGAGTTTTTGTTTTACTTTTAAGTGTTTGCATGCTTTACGTTCGGGTTTTTGTTATACCCCTTAGTATTTAATTTTGCATTAAAAATGCTTCAATACTTTGTGTCTTTTTGAAATAAGCATGATTTATGAAAGAGGGCCCTTTTATGAACGACACTTAATGAAGAAGACGTCTCAACTTCATAATGATGTAAACATACAAAAGTGAGATAAGAATTCACATGTTTTTACCGAATAATGTTTTGAAGAAAGTCTTTATATTATTCGAACTTTCATAACATTTTACATGTTTTTAAGTATCGTCTATGACTCTTTCGTAACTGTTTTCTTTTACAATAGATTTTGAATAAACATAGGGGTATGAATTTCTACCCGTAACTAAATTCTGCCTTTGACCTAAACATTCATTTAAGTTTACGAATATGTTCTTTGTAGGTTTCTGAATCAGGCTTTGTGTTTTTGTCTTTAGCTCTTTGATTTTACTCATAACGTTTGACTTGTTGGAAAAAATGGATCTTCAAGCTTGAGCTTTGACTCTTTTGATAGTCTTCATTGCCTATTCCATACTGTATAGTCCCCCAAGTATTTGAGCTTTGAAGAATGAAATCTCGAGCACTTGACTATTCCTTTCTTGTGGTCCTTTTCCTGAAAAGGAAAAACATACGCGACTTGAAGTTATATAGTTTAAATGATGACTGCTTAACCCTTTGAAACGTCCACCATAAAGTTGTTACCTTAGACCGGGAATTCAATTATTTCCTCGTGTCTATTCAGGTCTAATATCATCATCTGGCTATGGTTTAGCTTTTTGCCTATCATCTAAAATGGTTAGTATAATTTTAGTTAGCACTAAATAAAATCGTATGTAATGATACATGACTGTGGGTATTCATTCTCCTTAGAAGTAATATTTCTTCAAGTGAACAACATTCCAACTTGTTGGTAAAATTATGCCATCTAAGGTTTCCAGCTCATAAGCACCTTTTCCAGCAATACCACGCACTTTGTACGGTCCTTCCCAATTTGAATTTAATTTTCCTACTCCAGCGTCTTTTGTTGATTGAAAAACGTATTAAAGGACAAAGTCTCTAATTTTAAAATATCTGAGGTGAGCTTTTCTATTGTAATATCACTCTATGATTTGTTTTTGAGCTGTCATGCATATTAAAGCAGATTCTTTCCTCTGCTTGAGTAAATCCAAATTTGTTCTTAACTCATCGTTGCTTGTTTCTTCTGTTTCTGTTGTGAATCTCATGCTCGATTCACAAATTTCCATCGGTATTAGAGCTTCTAAGCCATAAACAAGCGCGAATGGTGTTTCTCCCATGGCTCTCTTTGCAGTAGTTCTATAAGCCCATAACACTGTCGGTAGCTCTTCAGGCCAGTTTCCCTTAGCTTTTTCCAATCGTTTCTTCAAATTGTTAACGATGATTTTATTTGTTGACTTAGCTTTCCCGTTAGCCAAGGGATGATATGGTGAAGAAGTGATTCGTTTGATTTTCTAGCTTTGCAATAATTTTGTGATTTGTGTTCCTTACCAAAGCGGCATATGATGATTCACTATATGAAGCTTTTCACTTTTTTTTCTCGCACCTGTTTAAAAGCATCTGCCTCCACCCATTTTGAGAAATAATCTGTTAATACAAGTAAAAATTGTACCTTTACTCTAGTTGGGGGTAGAGGTCCTACTATATCTATTTCCCATTTCATAAATGGCCAAAGTGATACAACCGTGTGTAATAATTCTGCGGGCTGATGCATATAATTAGCATATCACTGTCATTTATCGCATTTAGCTATGAAATTTTCAGCGTCTTCTTCCATCTTGGGCCAATAGTACCTTACTCTGATTAGGGTTTTGACTAAGGACCTTGCACTTGCGTGGTTTCCATAATGTCCTTCGGACACCTCTTTCATCACTTACTCAGTTTTATTAGGTCCAAGGCACCTTGCTAGGGGACCACCAAATATTTTTTGATATAGAGTGTCAGAAACTAGGCAATACCGCGCAGCTTTTCGGCGAAGTGCTTGAGCTTCTTTCTTATCCTCAGGCACGGTACCATTCTGCAAAAAAATTATACTTTTATTTCTCCAATACCATGTTAGATTATTAAATGTTACCTCATTTTTGTCCTAGTCAATTGATGAATGAAATAGGCTTATCACAATAGCATTGCCTTTATTTGTTACATCTACAACTGATGCGAGATTAGCTAACGCATCCGCTTCTTCGTTTTCTTCTCTGGGTACTTGCATAATCTTCCATGACTGGAATTGCCTCACCAGGTCTCGTGCCTTTTCCAGATGTTGTTGCATGCAAGTTTCTCTAGCAGTATAAGTCCCTTGCATCTGGTTCACCACCAGTTGAGAGTCACTTTTGATCACGATCTGCTCTATTGAGAGTTCTCGTACTTTGGTATGTCGGGCATTTTGAATTTCTTGGGAATCGGCAAAGGTGCTGCATTTGGCTTCTAGGGTTGTTGGGAATATTTATCAATATCAATACCCTTGATGACAAGTGGTACTCCAGGAATTTGCTCGATACAATCGTTTTGTTCCTTCACCTATTTCTGCAAGGTTAGTATTAAAGATTGAAAATTTGAATTATTAGACATACTTGGTGTTCCTTCAAGTGATTCATTTGGAGTGCCTCTACTTCCTGAATTTTCTAATCCAGATTATGGATTTTCTACAATTGTGGTGTTTTTTGGAGGAGGCGTACGTGATACAGTCGGTAGCCCCCTCATGAAAGCTTGAAGAGCTTCACTCACATATTCACCAACATCTGCTTCACGAGATCTTGTTCTTCTGTTTTCTCCTTTCCAATTTGATCATTGTTGTGAGTTGTAGATCTTTCTGGGGAGTTGTCTCTTGAACCTCGTGGGGATCCCTGAGGCGATGGAACTGGAGTTCCAGTTTCTTGTTGGCTGTTGTCGTTGGTATTCGACATGATTCAATAAAGGTTACATGAGAAAAAACGAAGATTATCAGATTCCCAGTAACAGAACCAATTTGTTTAACCAAAGAATTAGATTCTTAGTCAAAGTTAATTTAAGAAGTACCCGGGCTTCTGATAACCAAGGAAATTAACTAATAACAAGACTTAGACTTGAAAATTAGAAAGCAATAAGATCGCATCAAAATAAGTATACTTCAGTAGTGGTTCGAACGTGTCCTTACAAGTGAGATTTTACTCCTTTTTATTGGGAATTTCTTAATATAACGTCTACTCTTCTTAATGATTAAGCATTAATGACTAATAATATCATTAATGTAACGTTACAATAGGTAATCGTAACTGTTGTGTGAAGATTATGTAACATTTAGCTCATTGATTGAAGATCTTTGAATCTGCCCTTTATTCTACCTGATTCATTTTGACTGTGTCTCTTCAACTCCTCAATTAGACTGGAGATCCCGCATCTAATTGTCTCGTGTTTATGTTATTCCGTTCCTCTTTGTCTCGTACCTCTTTCTAAATTTCTGACCAGCTGTCATGTTTCCATTGCTCCACGTAGATTTCTTTGTCATAAAAAATATTACACGTGTGAAATCTATTTTTTAACAATACATCAGTTGTAGTAGAAGGTGGAGATGTTGGAATGTCTTCAGGGTGAAGTCGCCCCAGTCAACTCTGAGTGCAATGAATGGAAGGCACAAATGGACATCCTTGCTGCGGCCAAAAAAGATGCATTGACAGTCCTCATGATTCAACTTCGTAATGCTCGAGAGAGAAATTCAGTTCAGGCGGGCAGGATAATTGAGCTCGAGGTTGGTGTCGCGAAGGCGAAGGCCTAAGTTGAGGAAGCCTGATCCTAAGCCAAAGAGATACAAGTAAAAGCCGACAAGAAGGTAGCCATCTATTTGAAAGATGCTACTGATGCTCAAATGGAGTTGAGGGGGGACTCCAATTGAGAGAAAAGAAGAAACAACTATGTCCGATGCAGACCCCGGAGGGAAACCCTCAAGGAGATCCGTGCTAAGGGCTTCGATATCTCCGAGGAGATAGAGCAGGCCAAGGCAGACGAAACTGATGCCAAGTTCCTCCTTTCTTCTGATGACGAAGCCGATGTCGAAGATGACGAGGAAGAGGCTGATGAGGAGGCTAATCCCGAGGGGGTTAATGAAGATATAGTCCCCTAGGGAGAAAAGAATCACGAGGGTCAGACTGTCGAAGGTCAAACTTCTGAGGTAGTAGTCCCCGTGGGCGCTGCCTCCGAGCAAGCGACTCCGTCAATAAATTAGTCCTCCTTTGATTCCTTTGTAAGGGCTATATGTTGGAGTTTTGTAAACATATTTTTGTACCCTTATCATAAATATAAAAGGTCTTCTGTTTCATCTTTGTTGTTAATTTCTGCCTTGCCTTTATTTTTGAAATGAGATTTGATGCTTGTCGACGATCAGTCCGACGTGTTGGACTTAGAGTATAAAACCCTTAGGTTTTGGTGCTTTGATCAATGACCGATAATAAGTGACCACTTAGGGTATGATCTTTGAGCTAAGATTTAGCTCGAGACGTTCGAGTCTGACTTTAGGTGAGGTCTCGAGCATAGTGTGCTTTGTCCTTTAAGTTCTTTAGGTATATACCCTTAGGCTTTAAAGCATCAACCCTTAGGCTCTTTTCAATTTGGCCCTTAGGCTCTTTAGATTGGCCCTTAGGCTCTTTAGGTTGTCTCTAAGGCTCTTTAGGTCGGCCCTTACATATTGGCCCTTAGGCTCTTTATAGAATGGGTCAATTCGACCTCTAAAATGGCTACAATTTTCCCCCATCCTAGCTAATGACTTTTAAAATTTTTGTTATGCCTTGGATTGTTTTTGTATTTGTTCGACTTTTTGACGGTTCGATTGATAGGAACCTCGATTACAAGTCGATGTGCGACGATAATTGATCACCTCGTGAGGTTCTCTCGAAGGCTGATTTTTTTCGAAGCCTTTACATTGTTTGGGGATGATATTATCAAAGACCCTTTTCTTATGCCGAGGGTAGCCTGATTTAACCGATTGTTTCGAAGCCTTTACATTGTTTGAAGGCCTTTAGTTTTATGGCAGAAGTCGGATGTCTCCGAGTCGCATTTTTTCGGCCGTAGCCTTTTCATATGAGTGTAGTCTTTATATTCGGCCGCAACCTTTAGTCCCCGAGTGAGATGACATTGGCTTTAATATTGAGGGTAGCCTTTTTAGGGGTCTTATTAGTTCGAATATATAGAATTGTCCTTAATATCGGGGGGATGCCTCTTTTAAGGTCTTATAAGTTTGAGTATGCCTCGTTGAGGTCTTATAAGTTTGTGTATGCCTCATTGAGGTCTTATAAGTTCGATGTTGCCTCATTGGGGTCTTATAGATTCGATGTTGCCTCATTGAGGTCTTATAAGTTCGATGTTGCCTCATTGGGGTCTTATAGATTCGATGTTGCCTCATTGAGGTCTTATGAGTTCGAGTCTTTGATGACTCAATAAGCTGGCTGTCGATGACAGTCCCCGAGTGTTTGGGTGTATTTGGCCCTTGAGACGTTACATGTTAAAATAGCAGACTTTTTAATGCACAAAGTGTTTTGATAAATAAGAATGCTTTTTCGAATAATTTATACATACATACTTGTTTTTCAATTGGGGGGTTGACTATTCTATATGGACACGGTTCATTTGACCGTTTGGCCCATTACAATGTTCTCCTATCGAGGCCCTATTCGGCATAACTTGCTTTCTTCAGAAAAGTAACCTCCGAGGATGATGCCCTCCAGTATTCGAGGTTGATATAAAAGAAGCCTTGAATACTTGTTGAGGTTTACATAGGTAGTATATAGGCGTTTCCTTATTAAAAACCTCGCTGGTAAAATCCATTTGGGATAAAACCCGATCTAAGGGAAAAAGAGTGCAACGCATGATTTTAAACCCAAGGTCTCTGAGCTGAAGGGTGCTTCGATATATCCAATCGAACACGTGTAAGAATTAAGAATGAAATATAAATGAAAAGGGAGAAGGTTATACCTTAGCAATAACATCGTATGAGCATCGATATGTTCCAATTGCTTGGTAGTTGCTCGCCTTCCATAGTGCTAAGCTTGTAGGATCCTTTGCCTACTACTCCGAGGACGTGATACGGTCCTTCCCAACTAAGGCCTAGCTTCCCATCATTTGGGTTTCGAGTGTTGAGGGTGACTTTCCTTATAACTACGTCCCCAACTCCGAAGTAGCGGAGGTTCGTTCTTCTGTTGTAGTACCTTTTGATCCTTTGTTTTTGAGCGACCATTCGAACTAGTGTAGCCTCACTCTTTTCATCCAGTAACTCAAGGTGGTGTTATGGCCTCATTGTTTGAGTCCTCGGTGATCGAAGAAAAACATGTTGAAATCAACTCAATGAATCTAACATGGGATTGGAGGAAAAAGTACGTCGACTACTTGAAACATAGGAAGCTCCCCACGGACCCAAACGAATCGAGGGCCCTTCGAGCCAAAGGAGCCCAATTTTCACTCGACAAAAAAGGAACATTTTACAGAAGGATCTTCGACGGACCACTAGCAGTATGCTTGGGACCGGGGGACACCGACTATGTGCAACAAGAAATCCACGAAGGCACTTGTCGAAACCACTATGGTGCCGATTGTTTAGTTCGAAAGGTAATCAGAGTAGGGTATTACTGGGATAGCATTGAAAAGGACACCAAGGAGTTTGTTCGAAGATGTGACAAATGCCAAAGATTCGCACCGATGATTCATCAACCCGATGAATAACTACACTCAGTCTTATCCCTGTGGCCATTCATGAAATATGGGATGGACATTGTCGGCCCCCAACCAACGGCACCAGGTAAATCTAGATTTATCTTATTTATGAATGACTACTTCTCGAAATGGGTAGAAGCGTAGGCCTTCGAGAAGATAAGAGAAAAAGAAGACATCGACTTCATATGGGAACACATCATATGCCGATTCGGGATCCCCTCCGAGATTACATTTGATAATAGGAAACAGTTCATCAACAGCAAGGTGACGAAATTTCTCAAGGATCATAAAATCAAAAAGATCCTATCGACGCCTTACCAACCAAGTGTAATTGGTCAGGCCGAGTCCACGAACAAAACTATCATTCAAAACTTAAAGAAGAGGTTAGATAATGCGAAGGGGAAATGGAGAGAAGTGTTGCTCGAAGTACTATGGGCATATCGAACAACTCCCTGCCCTATTTACCTTTCGAACTAAAGAATTGGCACCAGAGTGGTTTCCACAAGTGCCTTCGTGGATTTCTCGTGGCACATAGTCGGTGTCGCCCAGTGCCAAGCATACTGCTAGTGGTCCGTCGAAGGTCCTTCTGTACAATGTTCCATTCTCGTCGAGTGAAAATCAGGTTGCTTTGGCTCGAAGGGCCCTCGATTCTTTTGGGTCCATGGCGAGCTTCCCATGTTTCAAGTAGTCGATGTACTTGTTCCTCCAATCTCATGTTAGACTCGTTAAGTTGATTTCGGCATGGCCTTCTTCAATTACTGATTTTGATAGTTGTATGACAGTCCCTGGGACTATGTCATCTTCTTCAACAGACGAACCCAAGTTCGCGATTGCATCAGCCTCGCAATTCTATTCTCGAGGTATGTGAACCAGGGTCCACTCTTTGAAGCGATGCAATGTCACTTGAATCTTGTCTAAGTATCTTTGCATCATATCTTCTCGAACCTCGAAGCTTCCGCTTGTTTTACAACCAGAAGAGTGTCACATTTTGCTTCGATGACCTCTTCTCCTAGGACTTTGGCTAGTTCGAGACATGCAATCATGGACTCATACTCGGTCTCATTGTTAATCAACTTCGAAATTGTTATAGATCGTATAAATATGCCACCCGTATGCATTTTAAAACTATACCGAGCCCAAAACCTTTCACATTCGAGGCACCATCAGTGAAGAAGGTTCATACCCCCGACGACGTGCCCGTTTTTAATAAGAGTTCTTTCTCTACTTTGTCCATGAGGGTAGGCGTAAAATCGACCATGAAGTCCGCCAGGATTTGAGACTTGATAGTCGTTCAAGGTTGATACTCGATATCATACCCTCTGAGTTCGATGGCCTATTTGGCCAATCGGCCCGATAATTTCGGCTTATTAATGATGTTTCCAAGAGGATATGTGGTTAATACACATATGGGGTGACATTGAAAGTAGGGTTTCAATTTCCTAGATGCACTTACTAATGCGAGAACTAGTGTTTCTAAGTGCGGGTACCTGGTTTCAGCATCTCTTAGGGTCCGACTTATGTAATAAACAGGGAATTACATACCTTGTTCTTCTCGAACCAACACACCACTTATTGCTACTTCGGACACGTCCAAATACAAGAATAGTGTTTCATCCTCCTTTGAGGTATAGAGTAAAGGTGGGCTCGAGAGATACTACTTCAATTCATCCAAGGCATGTTAGCATTTCGAAGTCCACTCGAAGTTGTTTTTCTACTTGAGTAGGGAGAAAAAGTGATGACTCTGATCTGATGACCTCGAGATGAATCGGCCTAAGACTGCTATCCGCTTGGTCAGCCGCTGCACTTCTTCCACATTGTTCACCACGGTGATCTCCTCGATGGTTTTGATTTTATTGGGGTTGATCTCGATCCCCCCGTTCGGCATCATGAAGCCCAAAAATTTGCTCGATCCGACTCTGAAAGCGCATTTCTCGGGGTTGAGCTTCATGTTGTACCTTCTTAGGATATCGAATGTTTCCTACAAATGAGTCAAATGGTCCTCTGCGTGCAGGGACTTAACTAGAATGTCATCAATGTGAACTTCCATATACTTTCCTATTTGATGTTCGAACATCTTATTAACTAGGTGTTGATATGTAGCTTCTGCATTTTTTAGCCCGAAAGGCATTACATTATAGCAATATGTGTCGTACTTCGTGATAAACGAAGTCTTTTCCTAGTCCTCCAGGCTCATTTGAATTTGATTGTACTCGGAGTAGGCATCGAGAAAAGTAAGGATCTTGTGACCAGGCGTAGCATCTATTAGACGGTCGATGTTTGGCAGTGGGAATGAATCTTTAGGGCACGCTTTATTCAAATCTTTGTAATCTACACACATTCTTAGTTTATTTCCCCTTTTAGGGACTACTACTACGTTAGCTAGCCATTCGGGGTATTTTACCTCCCTAATAGATCCTATTTTGAGAAGTTTTGTTACCTCATCTTTGATTAATGCATGCTTTACCTCGGACTGACGCCTCCTTTTTTGCTTCACCAGTTTGAACCTGGGGTCGACACTTAGTCGATAGGTGGTTAACTCCGATGGGATCCCTGTCATATTTAAATGGGACCAAACGAAGCAATAAATGTTGTCAATAAGAAATTGAATGAGTTTTTTTGGGAGTTCAGGGGTTAATCCCGTTACCACGTATACGTTTTATTCTGGAAGATGCTCGATCAATACAGCATGTTCGAGATCTGCGACTGTGGACTTCGTTGCATCTGACTCCTCTAGGGCAACGAAGGCTCAAGGGGTGAGGAAATCTTCTTCTTCATCCTTGACTAGCTATTCACCGATCACCTGTCCCTCGGGTTTAACCGAGGGTATAGACTATGGTTGCTATTTGGATACCAGCTTGTCTATTGACTTTTTCTAGGTGGAGGGCGTTGATGCTGGTGCCAAGTCGTGCACCGCGAACATCTCCTTAGCTGCATGCTGCTCTCTGTTGATACCCAATTTTTCCTAAAAATAATTTTAAATCGCATATATACCTTTAAAATTAGGCATTAACATCAAGTGGAATATTTTCACAATTTTTCTACATTTTTATTAATTTGTCCAGTATTTTATTTCGAATAAATAATTATAAAATTGCATCACTAATGATTTCAAAAACATTTATTGGTTTAGTTTATTATTTATGGTCCTATTAAGTCCAAATTATTCCATAAATAGCCAAATGGACACCTTTTGGCTATAATTGCAATAGTTTTGCAATTACAGCCATGCATTTAATTTTGTACTAATTTTTCACCAGAACTTAGTCTTTTGTATTTTAAATACTGAATAATCATTTTTTGAAACATTTCTATGCATGAAATTCAATTTTATAACTAGTGATTATTTTACAAATTATGTTAATTAATTTACTTTTGGGTATTTAAAAAATGGCCCTATTTTATTTCAATTATAGCATATTAACAGCCTAAATTCCTAATTGAATTGGCTCAATGCTTCAGGCCCAAACTTTTACCCATACCCGACCCAATTCTGCTTGAATCCTGGCCGTTGATCATTTTTTATCAACGCCAGATTAAACCTTACCTTAATTAACCTAAGACTAACCCCCCCACCCCCAAACCCTTCACTCTCCTCTTACACTCCGTTGTCACCCTTCCCATTCTCTCCTAAATTCTCTCTCCCTAACCCTAATTATGTTGCTTACATGCCGTCGACTATGGTGAATTACCACCACTTTCTAGCCTTAACGACTCTCCTACACCGGGGTTTTTGCTATCCTTCAGGTCCTCAAGGGACCAGGGGCCAGTCCACTCACACCTTGGCCTGTCCTCACTAATCTCAGACCGCCATAGCTCGATTTGAGTAAGATCGTCTTATTTTTTGCTAAACCTATGGTTTCTAAGCCGATATCTCTCATTTTTGGGTTATTTTCTCGAAACCCTGATTTCATCTCCTAAACCTTTTAGATCTGTAACAGATCTGAGAAGGATCAAACTATGTTTACTTGTTTTATGAGAAACATTATGGTTTTCAAAGTGTCTCTTCATTTTTCCTAACTAGGGTTTCTGAAATTCTTTTCTTCAAAATGATTTCTGATTTTTATGTGTTTATTCTCTGATTCTTATGTGTTTAATCGTTTTTGTTAAAGTTTTTCCCTTAACCCTAACTGGTTATGTTGAAACCCCTAATTTTTCAGCACTATGTTTGGATTCTGAGTTCGTCCTTGTTTATTTGCTATATGATTCTGCTATGTGTTTGACTCTCATGAATAATGCTTCGTTTAATTTGAATATGTTGTGATTTTACCCTAATATGTCATATTAGTGTTTTCAGATTTGATTCTTTCTGTTTATACCTGACTTGTATGCTTATTCATGAAAGTTTATGTTATTTCCCATAAAATCAGTACTATTTGGATTCTCAGAATCCCTGATTCACTGTGTTGATACTCATATGCTGAATTCCGGTTATTTTCCCTATTTTCACAACATTAAATTATTTCTTACCTTATTCTGTGATTGACCGTGTTATTTATTAATTCTTATTACTTATTTCCTTAATTGAGCCCTTTGTGTATTCACCCCTAATTACCTACTCTATACTTCAGTTATTCGATGTCTTTCCTTATTTAGATACCTCTTCTTTACCGTTGGTAAACTACTCCCTTAATTAAGGGAAGACTTTACTGATTTTATTATTAATTGATTTTGTGACTCTCCAATTACTAAACAATTGATTGTTTACTGTATTTACCTAGCTCTCAACTATACTATATACTCTCTTATATTCTCACTACACACACAAACACTAGTTCATCAACTCTCTCTTACACTTAAGGCTTTCTACTGTCTCCTCTTACCTGCTATTTTATTGAATTAGCCGGATGTAAGCCAAGTCTAGTAATTGCACTACACTGCTATATACTTTGTGTCTACTCTACATAACTGGTATGTTCTGATTCAATTTTAGGTTCAAAACTCTTTGGGTTTGTTACTGCTTTAGTTTATTGATTGCCAGTTGTATTCCTGTCTATTACTTGGCTTTTTCAATATGCAACTAGCATGCTTAAATCGTTGTTTCACTTAGCATATATGAGTTCTGTCCTATGCAACTTATGATTAACATGTCTAATGACTTGCTTATTGCTTTCTCTAGCATGTCTCAAACGGACTCTAATCCATGTATGTATGTTTCGATTGTTTTCCTATCTGCTTATTTAGATTTCAGTACTAACCTGCTTTGCTAAGTAATTTATTACCCTAAGTAATTATGACTCAATGTTCAACTCTGCTCAGTACATCTAGGTTATCAACCGTCTGTTCTGAAATCAATATATCTGTACTATAGATGTGTGATTGACTCCTTGAAACTTCTGTGCTCTTGTGGTTATATGTTCTATATGTCCCCAATTCCCATATTCCCTTAGTGAAATATGTGTTTGAATGGTGCCGTTTAGACTGTTTGCTGATTTCTCACAAGTTCACACTATTTTTCAAAAGCTGTTTTATTACCAATCAATTCCTATTTTTTCACAAAATTTCTTTACTTAAATGAGTCCTTTGAAATACTGTTCTTCATATAAAAACCTTTACAAAACTATGTCAAGCACTCTCACTCTACTCTTAAGTCTGTAGGTTCTGCCCCTCCAGTGTGTGACTTCCTAGGGAACCTTTTGAGATCCCTCTGAACTCTGGCACACTGGAGCTGGCCTTTCCACACTACACTTACTCAGTTCTTGTTATGAAAGTCTAGGTGTGAGCATTGCCCGGGATCCTTGAGGTCCTTAGGGAACTCTTACACACCTGGACATGAGATTGGCTATGAAACTTTTGGCATTTGAGGCTATGGAAAGCCTGGTATTCTCCGGATGTATTTTGGCCTACTTCAGGCTCCCTATAGTTTAATTTCCTTTTATTGCTTATGTAATTCATTTAGCCATTGGTCTGTAATAATTATTTGTAAACAGCTATTGTGGTGGCTAGTTAAAATGGGAGGGTAGCCGTATAATAATGTTGATATTACTGGGTCGAAAGCATGCTTTAGGCTTTACATTCAGTATATTTGCATTAGAATTCATGACTTAGGATCAAAGTGTTCATCCAAATCATCCAAACATGCATTAGATATCCTGTTCTTAGGGCTTCATATTTACTGTTTCAACATATCACATGTCACTAGCCTATGTTTTAATGTTGTATCAGTCTATCACTTAGAGATCCTGCTCCTAGGACAATAAATAACCTTGACATAAAATTGTCACTCTTGTGTGCATTTAGAAATTCATGTCTTAAGAATTCTGTCACTCTTGTGTGCATTTAGAAAATCATGTCTTAGGAATTCTGCTTGCATTCGTTTAAGTACGCCTAGTTTAACTAAGATTAGGCAAATGATCATGAAAGGTATAAAAATCGTCTCACATATAGATGTTGTTTCTGAATAAAACTGGTATCAACCCTTTCATTCTCAGATTCGTATCACCTAGAACAACATGTTTGTAGGCTGAATAACTTCAACACTATTTAAAATAACTTGTAAATGTTATACACAGTCCCACGCCTAGGCAAGCCTTAGGTAATTAATCTCTATAAAACTGAAAAACTGTTTTGATTGTGTTTACTGTTTAAAGACTCACATATTTAAAATCAGTAGGTAAACTTATTACGACCCTGCCGTTGAGTTTATGAAACAGTGTTTCATGTTTATGTTTATTGGTGTTCACTTAGATATCCAGTCTTAGGATCCCTTTTCTAATAAAAACCGCCTTTGGTTGTGTTTGAGACGCGTTGTTTATCTACATTACGTGTGGAGGTAAATCTGAGCTTTTATCTGCTTCCTTCACTTATCTGCTAGTCCTATTTGTTCTTGCCTGTCTTCTAGAATTTTTCCCCTTTTAAACCTTAGGGGGTTGTCTAGAACCTCCCCTATCTAGAGGTCCTAAATTCCTCCAGGACCACAAGGAAGGGAAGGGTAACGGCATGCCTAGATCTCGTTAAATCAAACTCTCTTAATAACCGCTAAGGGGTGGGACAATGGGTAGATAAGGATATGATGACCTGTGCGCTAATGCAACGTATAGCCCCTCATTGAGGAGTGATTACCGGGCATTGTACACAGGGGCGAAGGTACATAGTGACCACCCTTCGCCAAAATATTATACTACGTATAAGGTAAAATATTGTTTGTTATTGATTAAAAATAGATTTTGAACACCCTTGCATAGTCCACTAGCAAAGAGTGTTCAAAATTTTAACACCCTTATTGAATTTACTGGCTTCGCCACTGATTGTACAGTTGTGATCCTATAGGATAAACAACTTAGGACCTACCTACCCTTTACATATGTGTGCTTAGGCTGCTAATCTATCGAACCATTATTTATTTCTATATGTGTGCTTAGACTGCCTATTTGCTACTTGATTAATTCACAAAGTAAGTTTGGCTGGGACCCACTGTTGTGGACTTCGAGGGGTGCCTAACACCTTCCACTTGAAGTAATTTCAAGCCCTTACCCAATCTCTGGTTATTCAATTTGTGTTATAAATGACCCTTAGTAGGTTCCCTAACGCACCTTAATTCGTTAGGTGGCGACTCTTCAAATTCCTTACACCCCTTATCCCAAAAGGAAATGAGTTATCCCAATAATGTCAAAAACCCTGACTGATCCGAAAGGAGAGGAAAAAGGTGGCGCGGAAGCATGGCGGCTCTGCTGGGGATTCTTAGGCTTTCACCGTAACAAATCACTTTGTGAATTTTCATAAATGTGTCTTACTTCGTTAATACCTGCAGTCTTTCCCTTTCCCCTTTATGTGCAATTAGTTGTTTATGTCCTAAGTATTTATTGTTCCAAACGGAACTGACATGTTTCTTTGTTGTCTTCTATATCCGCTTTTAATTATAACTATTGTATTTACCGCTTTCATAAGGTGCAAATACATGACAACATGTTGTTTATTGCTTATTTATTGCTGCATAATCATGCTCAACATTATATTCCACTCGTGACTATACAAATCTTATAGCAACGCTTGATGAGTGGTTGCGCTCTTCCTATTTATATCACCCCCTAAATTCAGAAAGACTTATTTATGGTAAAATCAGTCGATCAGCGGTGCAGTCAATGGTTCCGTGTCTTCCCCCTCGAGTTGTCCGCTCAAGGGTACCAGTCTAGACCCCCATAGAAAACCTTACTGTTGTTATATTGTGCATGCATCATGGTCAAACCTAGACGGGTTAATGTGTCGTCCGCACAATAACCCTTTAAGACAGCCTTATCCTAAAGTCAACCGGGGTTATCATAATCCCAACGGACGAGATCATGTTTTGTGCATTTATTTGGAGAACTAAATGTATGTATGCTAATCATAAGTGTATAAATGGTCGAGTCTGGCGGGGTTAAGGGCCTAACCATTTTTGTCTTGTAGAAAATGAGGCACAAGGTCCCCAAATTCGGTTTGGTCAGCAATATCTCTCCAATGCTCCTGAACTGGTGGGAAGACCTTTCCTCCAGTTATAAGAAATACGTAAAGAAGTATTTGGGCAATTTACCGTCTCTCTTGGACATCCAGTCAAACAATATGTTGATTGAGGCTGCTACGTTTTTTTGGGATAGTGAAAAAGTTGTATTCTACTTTAGGAATATTGAGATGACACAGCTGTTAGAAGAGATAGGGGGACTAGCTGGACTTGTTTGGGAAATCCCTGGGTTGCTGGTACCTGAGAACCGCACGGGCAGAGGTTTTCTGAAAATGATGGGGTTGAAGAAGAAGGCTGAATTGTAGTGTCTGAAGCAATCCTACATACCCTTCGAGTACCTATATGAATGATACAGTCACAACAAATCATACCGTACCTATCATGACGAGTTTTCCATCACATCTCTAGGTCATATCCATCGCAGGGTATTTGTATTCATTGTATGCTTTCTGGGATTGATAGTGTTTCCGACTAAAAGGGAAAGGATTCATACCAGGTTAGCCATGGTAACCAAGGCCATGATGAAGGGGATCGATGGGCAAGCCTTCAGTATTGTCCCTATGATCCTAGCTGATATTTACCGAGCCTTGGAGCGTTGTCAAAGAGGACATAAGCATTTTGAGGGTTGAAATATGTTACTGCAGCTATGGCTCTTATAACATCTTTAAAAGGGCCAATATCACAAAGAACCTCCGTGAAGGGCTTGGAATGACCACATTGCTTTCCATCACCCAAAGCGGATGACCTATATTCCAGACAGATTTGCTCAGCTATAGACTGCCAAAAAGTGGGTGGAATTCTTTGATAACCTAACTGAGGAGTAGGTGCAATGGATGTTCGAGTGGTTCCCAACGAATTTATCATCAGTTCAAGGATCCACCACACCTAGTGCTGATCGGGTTAAGAGGTATATATCCTTACGTTCCTCTTCGAGTCATGAGGCAAGTAGACGGAAAGCAAGTTGTGCCGAGGGTTGATAAGATGAGCCACTTCAGAGCGGATTTCTAAGATGACGCCATCCCCTACAAGTGCCAAGCCCAACACATGTGGCACTGCAAAATCATCATGGAGAAGAATACTATCGAACCAGACATGTACCATGCAGGATGTGCACCTTTCTACCCGGCGTGGTTAGAAGACAACTTGGATGGGATAGTGAGGCCAGAAATCAGCCGAGGCAACAGAATCATTGACGAGAATGCTGAGGCTCAGGTCAAGTACAACTGGCTGCGCAAAAGGATCCATGATTCTGAAAACGAGCACCGGGAGATACATGAAACCAACAAAAGGTTGATTGAGGAGTGGAAAGAGATGGCTATCCGTTCCAACAAGAAGCTAGAGTACTTGGAGCGAGGAATAGTGGAGCTGGAAGGCAAACTCATGAAGAGGGTCGAGGACTGCCAGAAAGCCGAAGGAAATGAAGAAGGACACTTGGCCAGAGCATACCTGCTGCTTGGACTACGCGAGCTAGGGAACGTTTTCGATGAAGCCAAGGATATCGAATATGGGGAAGGTCCTTCTGGGACCAAATTGGCTAGATTTACCTTTTTTCTTTTATCAATGTAATAAGGCCGAGTGCCAGTAGTGAGTTTATTTCTTGTTTGTTATTTTAGTATCGTTTTGGGATTTGTATATTTACATTAATGAAATGAGGCATTTTGGTATCTATGTTCTCCAAATCAACTTGTCGCTAGGCCTACCTCGGGCACAACGAGGCTCCCAAATTAGGACGCGCATTTACATTCCTGCAATATGTGTTTAAATACAGCAAATATTTCCTCATGATCCTTACTAACTTGGCTACCATTTGCTTTTGTTTTTGTTTCCTTTCTTTTGATTATTCCCCTTCCCAAAGGTTGGTTCGTGCATTCTGGCATCATGATCATACCACACAAGATCCAGAGACCCTCTACCTTCCCCTCCTCATAGTCCACCTAAAGGCAAAGGCAAAATAGAAGATTTGAGTAATATCAGAAACAAAAATACAATGCAAGCTAAACAAATAGAAGCTTCTGACAGTCAAGGTACTCAGGTCCAGAATAATACCGTGTCGCAACTCGAGCAAAGGTTGTTGAGACTCCAAGGGGAGCTTGAACATGTTAAGAACTTGGAAAATTTGTCCTTCTCACTTCGTGTTCCGGATGTCAACCACCCAAACACTCACAACCCCACACCACCTCAGAATACCCCTAACAAATAGAGTCCTCCTACAACTCATCACTATACAACTCCACCGAAAAATCAAACCGTCCCACCATAATACCAACAAAACGTTTTCCACACTACGAGAAACACCCAACCAATCATCCCTGAACCACAAAATTCCACCAACGACCACCTCTATGCTTAGGCGCTAGGCCATCAGAACAACCCCATATACGTGGAGATTCTACCTCACACCACCCAACTCATCTCTTACACACCTGAATCTATTGAGAAGGATATGCTTATCAAGAACGTGGCCGAAGAACTCAAGAAACTGACTAACCGAGTTCAAGGCGTTGAAGGAGGTAAGGGAATTGAAGGATTTAATTATGAAGACCTTTGTATACAGCCCGATGTAGAACTACCGGAGGGTTACAAACCTCCCAAGTTCGAGATGTTCGACAGTACTGGTGATCCTAGGGTCCATCTGAGGACCTATTGTGACAAATTGGTTGGAGTCGGAAGAAACGAGAGGATTCAGATGAAATTATTTATGAGGAGCCTCACAGGAGATGATTTGTCTTGGTACATCAGCCAGGACCCTAAGAAGTGGTCCAATTGGGTGAGCATGGCACCAAACATGTTTTATATCTAGAATCTCAAGAAGAAGCCCACTGAAACCTTTCGTGAGTATGCTACTCGTTGGAGGTCGGAAGAAGCCAAGGTCAGGACTGTACTAGACGAAGAGCAAATGAACAAATTCTTCGTTAGGGTACATGACCAGCAATATTATGAGAATGTGATGGCGATTGAAAACCACAAATTCTCCGACATCATCAAGCTAGGTGAGACTATTGAAGAAGGGATTACGAGCGAAATGGTCACTAATTTTGAAGCACTACAAGCCACGAACAAGGCGCTGTAGTCTGGTGGCATATCCAAGAAGAAAGACGTAGGAGCAATAATGGTCGCACAGGGACCCAAATCTCCACTAACATATCGAACCTCTCCACTTACATACCAAGCACCCGCCCACATATCATTCAACGCCTCCACAAAAATATAAGCCATCCTCCCCACCTACTTATCAACCCATATCTCCCAGGTATTCCCAACCAACCATTATTTCTCATACATACAACTCCCAACCATCTCACTTCCAGCCACCTCCAGCTTGCCAAACCTTCCCAAGACCTCGACCCAACTTTGACCGCATGCCACCTAAGAAATACATTTCCATTCCTGAGCCCATTGACCAGCTGTATGAAAGGCTAAAAGCTGTTGGTTATGTCCCTCCTATCCTTGTTGTGACCCCAGAAAATCCATCCCAGTGGGTCAATCCAAACAAAACCTGTGCATACCATTCCGGCATTAAGGGACATACCATTGATGAATGCCGCTCACTGAAGGATAAAATCTAGTCTTTGATTGATAAACAAATCATCCAAGTGAAGGAGGTTACTCCCAATGTTCGTAATAATCCGCTCCCAAACCACAGGGGCGGAGGCATCAATGTGATAGAAATAGAGGAAGAATGGGACCCAGAAGGGTCGATCGGGTTGATCAAACAAGGCGACGAGCCCAAGAAGCCAGCGGTTACGCTTAATCCCATTATAGTATAGATTCAGACATCTAGAGATATTGAGATAACCACAACAGTCCTGTTGGAGTTTGAAGTGGCACCACTTGCGGACACGCCTGTGCCATTCGAGGTTGAAGCAATGCCACCTGCCAAGGTACCAGCTCCATTTGAAGTAAGGGTAGCAGTGCCAATTACAGTGATAGTGTTAACCAAGCCGCCTTTCAACACTAATGATGTGCCTTGGTATTACGTAGTTGAGGCTAGAAGGAAAGGGAAGGTCAAGACAGAAGAATTTGGTGTTGCACAGTGGATGGCCAGGACCGGCAGGGTCTATACACCTGAACACTTGGGAGAGTGTAGAAAACAGGCTTCCAACAGACCGCCCGTTATTGAAACAGGCCCAGATGATATCTGGAGGAAGATGCAAGCCAAGGAATACTCAGTCATAGATCAACTGAACAAAACTGCAGCCCAGATATCCATCTTATCTTTGCTGCAGAATTTGGAAGCACACAAGAATGCTTTGATGAAAGTGTTAAACAAAGCGTATGTGCCAAATAACATTACCAGTGGAGAAATGGACAACATGGTGGGGCATGTATTAGAAATTCACAAGATTACCTTCCACGAAGACAAATTTCCACCTGAAGGTTTGTCACGACAGGGCACTGCACATTACCGTGCAATGTGAAGATTACTTCATTACCATGGTTCTGATTAATGGAGGGTCCAGCCTTAACATTTGCCTGTTAACAACACTGAAGAGGTTGGGCAAGGGATTGTACGAGATACGAGAGGGATCTATGAATGTGAAGGCGTTCAATGGGTCTCAGAGGTCCACCATTGGAGAAATCAGTCTTTGTCTGCAAATGAGACCTACATGGTTTGAGGTCGAATTTCAGGTGCTAAATATATCTGCGTCCTACAACCTATTATCGGGATGACCATGGATACATGCCGCTGCGGCTGTGGCATCAACCCTGCATCAGGAAGTGAAATTTGAATGGAACCACCAGGAGGTAATCATTCACGGAGACAGGAGCAACCCCATCTACAACTGCCAGACTATCCCGGTGGTTGAAGGTAAGAGAAGGCTGGGTGGAGAAATCTATCACCACATCGAGTGAGTTAATGCAATAGACAAGGATAAGTGGTGGAGTAGCAAGATTGAAAGCATACTGAATTGGAGCGGATACGAGCCTGGTAGGGGTCTCGGCAAGAATTTTCAGGGGATCTCCAAACTGATACAGCTAAAGAGCCACGACACTACCTTTGGCTTTGGATATCAGTACACTTGGCAAGAATATGAAAATAGGACACCACCATGGCGCGACCCTTACTACCCCTTGGAGAAACCCATATCGCACTTGGAGCAGACTTTCTTGCAAGCCGACATCATATGGGGATCGAAAGAAGAAGAAGCACGGGCAGCCTTGAAAAATCTATTCCTGGAAGATGGAGATATAGACTATTATGTTATTGTTGAGGAGGAGGAGGATTAGGAGGAAGGCCCTACCATCCAAGCCGTGAGCAAGGGATCATTCCTCAGGAACTGGACTGTCAGACCATCCAGGGCCCGACGAGTCCCGGGTAGCAAGGCTGAACAAGCACTGTTTATTTTGTTTGCTAATGATTTCCTTTTTGCATTTCATTTTTTTAAATAAAAGCTCCAATTTTCCAAAACATTCGTTTAGATTATCGAAAAATCGCTTTTATGTTTCAATGAATCAGTATTTATTATTATCGTTTTTCTTCATACTTTTATCTATACAACATTACTATTTCTTGTCTTGATAAACCAATGACTGTGACATGCAATGAGACAACGCAACAAAAGGATAGTGTTTCAGAAGAAGAAGATATCATACCGGAGGAAATTGTCAGAGAGGTGGCAGACTTTAAGAACAAGCCTAAATCCAATCTGGACGAAATAGAAGTAATCAACTTGGGAGATTCAGAGACTGTCAAAGAAACTCGCATCAGCACCTACTTGTCACCGTCAGAGAAATAAAAGTACACACAATTCATGAAGGAATATGAGGACATATTTGCATGGGCGTACAATGATATGACCCGAGTAAGTACATCTATTGTGGCTCACAAATTTCCCACCAATCCAATGTGCCCGCTAGTGAAGAAGAAGCTCCGAAATTTCAAACCTCATATGAGTTTGAAAATCAAGGAGGAGGTCACTAAACAAATCAACGCCAAGGTCCTCAGGGTGGTTGAATATCCAACATGGTTAGCCAACATCGTACCGATTCCAAAGAAGGATGGAAAGGTCAGGGTTTGTGTCGATTATCGGGATCTCAACTGAGCCAGTCCGAAGGATTATTTCCCTCTCCCAAACAGAGACATCCTAATTGAAAATTGTGCCAAACATGAACTCCAGTCAATTGAGGATTGTTTCTCCGGTTACCATCAGATTTGGATGGACGAGGAACACGCTAAGAAAATGGATTTCATTACGCCATGGGGAGTATACTGTTACAAAATGATTCCATTCAGCCTAAAGAATGCTGGGGCACTTACGTGAGGGCTATGACCAGTATCTTCCATGATATGATACATAAAGAGGTCGAGGTATATGTGGACGATGTCATCACCAAGTCCAAAAAATCCACCGACCATATAGCAGATTTGAGGAAGTTCTTCAACAAATTGCGGAAATACAACCTGAAATTAAACCCTGCAAAGTGTGCATTCGGGGTTCCTGCTGGAAATTTCCTTGGGTTCATCGTCAGCCGCCAAGGAATATAACTGGATCCATCAAAAGTCAAGGCCATCCAGGAGTTTCCACCACCAAGAAATAAGAATGACGTGATGAGTTTTCTAGGACGACTAAATTACATCAGCCGGTTCATGGCCCAGTCCACGGTCATATGTGAACCAATCTGCAAGATGCTAAAGAAAGATGCTGCAACCAAATGGATCGAGGATTGTCAAAAGTCCTTCGAACGAATCAAGGAGTACTTATCGACACCACCAGTATTGGTACCACCAGAGCCAGGTAGACCCTTGTTACTCTACCTCGCAGTATTGGATGGAGCTTTTGGTTGCGTTTTGGGACAGGACGACGAAACAGGAAGAAAGGAACATGCTATCTATTATCTGATCAAGAAGTTCACTCCATACAAGGCACGATGTTCTCTATTGGAACGTACATGTTGTGCTCTAACCTAGGTAGCCCAGAAGCTGAGGAACTACTTATGTGCCTACAAAACATATCTCATATCAAGGATGGATCCCTTGAAATATATCTTTCGGAAACCCCCACTAGCAAGCTAGTTAAATGGCAAATTTTACTGAGTGAGTTCGACATCGTCTATATGACTCAGAAAGCGGTCAAGAGACAGGCATTGGCAGATCATCTTGCTGAAACCCTGTGGGAGGAGAATACGAACCCTTGAAAACATATTTTCCCGATGAAGAAGTGTAGTTCATAGAAGAAGACATTGCTGAATCCTATGACGGTTGGAGGATGTTCTTTGACGGAGTAGCAAATTTCAAAAGAGTCGGCGTTGGAGCTGTCTTGGTATCGGAAACTGGCCAACATTATCCGGTATATGCTAAACTCTGATTTCCCTGCACTAACAATATGGCAGAGTATGAAGCTTGCATACTAGGGCTCAGCATGGCCATCAACATGAATATTCAAGAGCTGCTGGTAATCGGTGACTCATATTTCCTTATACACCAAGTACAAGGAGAATGGGCTACCAAGAATTCCAAGATATTTTCGTATCTGCACCATGTGCAGGAATTGAGAAAGAGGTTCACAAAAATAGAATTTCGGCACGTCCCCAGAATTCAGAACGAGTTTGTCAATGCACTGGCCACTTTATCATCCATGATATAGCATCCAGATAAGAACTTCATTGATCCTATTCCAGTAAAGATCCATAGCCAGCTGGCATATTGTGCCCATGTTGAAGAAGAAGTGGACAAAAAACCATGGTTCCACGACATCAAGGAATACTTGGTGAAGGGAGAGTACCCGGAGCATGCAAATCATACCCAGAAACGTACGCTTCGGAGGTTGTCAAATAGTTTCTTTCACAGCGGAGGAACTCTATACAGAAGAACTCCCGATTTGGGATTACTGAGATGTGTTGATGGAAAGGAAGCTTCTAATCTACTTGTAGAGGTACATGCGGCCCGCATATGAATGGTTTTGTTTTGGCTAAGAAGTTACTAAGAGCCGGTTGTTTCAGGATGACCATGCAAACGGACTGCATCCAGTATGTTCGGAAATGCTACCAATGTTAGATACATGCAGATATGATAAAGGTACCCCAAACGAGCTCAATGCAACAAGCTCACCTTGGCCGTTCGCCGCTTGGGGAATGGACGTCATCGGTCCAATCGAGCCCACTACCTCAAATGGGCACAGTTTCGTCTTGGTAGCTATTGATTACTTCACTAAATGGGTCGAAGTAGCATCTTACAAAGTAGTGACTACGAAAGTCGTGGCAGACTTTGTCCGCGACCGTATTGTTTGTCAATTCGGAGTCCCATAATCAGTCATCACTGACAATGCTTCCAATCTCAATAGTGACCTAATGAAGGCTATGTGCGAGACTTTCAAAATCAAGCACAAGAATTCTACATCCTATAGACCTCAGATGAATGGAGCTCTACAAGCTGCCAACAAGAACATCAAGAAGATATTGAGAAATATGGTAGAAAATAACAAATAGTGGCACAAAAAGCTATCATTTGCCTTATTGGGATACCGCACCACAGTCCGCACATCAACAAGGGCAACTCCATACTTATTGGCTTATGGTACATAAGTTGTTATTCCTGCCGAAGTGGTGATTCCTTCCTTGATAATCATACGAGAAGCTGAGCTCAACGACACGAAATGGATAAGGAGCCTTTATGAGAAGCTAGCACTCATTGACGGAAAAAGGATGAACGTAGTGTGTCATGGTCAACTCTACCAGAACAGAATGTCCAGAGCCTTCAACAAAAGAGTCAAGTTGAGACAGTTCACACCGGGGCATCTAGTGTTGAAGAAGATCTTCCAACATTAAGATGAAGCAAAGGGTAAATTGTCTCCTAATTGGCAAGGTCCTTACATTGTCCACAGAGTACTAACAGGAGGAGTTCTTATACTTGCAGAAATGGACGGAGAAGTCTGACCGAAATCGATCAACTCAGATGCAATCAAGCGATACTGTGTGTAACTCTTTATTCTTTTCTCAAATGATGTAAATTAAACTATGCCCGACCTGATTCATGTTTAAGAGGGGATACGTAGGTAGCCCAATGGGTTCGGTCACCGATTAATAAAAATCTCACTCCCCCCACCCGCAATTGGAAACTGGGCAGAATTTTGAGGAGGACCCACAAAATTCTGAAGCAAGTTCAGTCGATCGCAGAATGTTCAACCGTAAGAGATGTCAGTCTAGCTAACTGGGGTAGAATTTTGAGGAGGACCCTCAAAATTCTGCATGAGAGGTTGCAATGTCTCGGGTCTTGTCACGGTCATCGGTTCATCAAAATTTCTCAAAATATACCTTTTCACTGCGTCATTACAAAAACCATGCATGCTTGCTTGTAAAATAGTTGTGTTTAGCAAACGCTACCCCAATTATGTAAACAGGATCATCAGACCAAGCAGAACGAATCAAGCAAAGCCAGCGGGGACACGAATCAACCTCCCCCATCTACAAAACTCACAATTTTTCTTTGGATGTAGGAACCAAGAATAGACATGCTCAAAATAGTTGCTCTACTCACAATTTTTCTTTGGATGTAGGAACCAAGAATAAACATGCTCAAAATAGTTGCTCTACTCTCTCTTACAAAACTCTCTCTTACAAAACTCTTTGCTCTACTACTGCTCTCTTATGAACACAATGACGAAAGTATCAAGATGAGGCCGAAATACGTTGTGCATCAAGTGCATGAAGGCTGCTGGGGCATTGGTCAGCCCGAATGACATAACAAGGAACTCGTAGTGACCATATCTAGTCCTGAAAGCAGTCTTCGGGATATCCGACTCCCGAATCTTTAACTGATGATAGCCCAAACGAAGGACAATATTGGAGAATACCTTGGAGCCCTGTAGCTGGTCAAACAAATCATCAATGCGAGGTAACGGGTACCTATTCTTCACTGTAACCTTATTCAACTTCCTGTAGTCAATGCACATACGCATCGATCCATCCTTCTTTTTCACAAACAACACCGGAAAACCCCAAGGCGATACACTGGTCCTGATGAACCCCTTATCAAGCAATTCCTGCAACTGTTCCTTCAGAACAAGTTTAGCAATACGAAGATAATGGGGATTGGGGACAAATAGGTCACAGAATAGGCAAGAGAAGATGCATAAATTCAATAAGACTTGTTTAAACATAGTTGCACAAATCAGAGAAATTCAGGGGATAGATAGGCCACATAGTAATCTGGAAAAGATGCATAGACTTGTTTAAACATAGTTGCATGAATCAGAGCAGTTCAGGGAATGGATAAATCACATAATAATCAGCAGAAAGGTACATAGATTCAATAAACTTGTAGACATGGCTACATAAATCAGAGAGGTTCAAGGGATCAGGGGGGAGGCAGTAGAGTTAAACAGGATGTTTGTACATCATGATAGATGCATATAGGAATAGACTGAACATACGTAGGCATGATTAACTCAGTCAAAACACACAAGTCTTAAAGATATGAAACATGGTAACTATTAATAAAGGAAAAAGAAGAGATTATTCATATGTTGAACAACAGAAACACAACTAGAAGAAAATCAGGAAGGTGACAAACTGCAATAATGTTAAACACATTGGTTTGATACTGGAACACTAATCAGGACATACCGGTGAGGAAAGAATGAGCAGAGCAAAGTGAGCACAATGGTTAGCCTTGGCTTATAGCCGGCTAACAGTAACCAAGAGCCACATTCTGGTATATTCTCGGTCCCAGAAGGACCATGAGCAGCACTTGAGGACCGTGCTTTAGACCTTGAGATAGAAGAAGTTATATGCCAAATTCTCTAAGTGTGAATTTTAGCTTGATTCTGTGGCATTCTTATGCCATATAGTATCTTCGTATGGGATCAAGGTAGATCCGAAGAAGGTGGAGGCAGTGCAGAGTTGGCCCAAGCCGTCTTCAGCTACCGAGATTCGCAGTTTCCTCGGTTTAGCTGGTTATTATCGCCGTTTCGTGGAGGGATTTTCATCCATTTCAGCACCCATGACTAGATTGACCCAGAAGGGTGCGCCTTTTATATGGACTGAGGAGTGTGAGGAGAGCTTTCAGAAGCTCAAGACAGCCCTGACTACAGCTCCAGTGTTAGTCCTACCTGCCGGTTCGGGGTCCTATACAGTCTATTGTGATGCTTTGAGGATTGGTTTGGGAGTGGTGTTGATGCAGGACGGTAGGGTGATTGCCTACGCGTCCAGGCAGTTGAAGGTACATGAGAAAAATTACCCGGTTCATGATCTTGAGTTGGCAGCGATTGTTCATGCCCTGAAGATATGGCGTCATTATATATACGATGTTCCCTGTGAGATATATACGGATCATCAGAGTTTGCAACACATATTCAAGCAGAAGATCTCAATTTGCATCAGCGCAGGTGGTTGGAGCTACTCTAGGATTATTACATCACCATATTATACCATCCGGGGAAGGCCAATGTGGTGGCCGATGCCCTGAGTCGCTGGGCAGAGAGTTTGGGTAGTTTGGCATATCTTCATGCAGCTGAGAGGCCCTTGGCTTTGGATGTTCAGTCCTTAGCCAACCAATTCGTGAGGTTGGACCTTTCTGAGCCTCACCGGGTTTTCGCTTGTGTTGTTGCTCGATCTTCTCTTTATGACCGCATTCGAGAGTGCCACTATGATGATCCCGACCTTCGAGCTCTTCGGGATAGAGTTCAGCGAGAATGTGTTAGAGATATGATCATAGATGCTGATGGTGTGTTGAGACTGCAGGGCTATATTTGTGTGCCTGACGTAGATGGACTGCGGAGGTTGATCCTTGAGGAGCCCATAGCTCGCGGTACCCATTCATCCCGGCACCGCGAAGATGTACTAGGATCTGAGACAGCACTACTGGTGGCGGAGGATGAAAAAGGATATAGTGGAGTTCGTAGCCAGATGCCTCAATTGTCAGCAGGTCAAGTGTGAGCATCAGAGAACGGGAGGATTACTTCAGCAGATGAGGCTTCCAGAGTGGAAGTGGGAGCGGATTACCATGGACTTTGTGGTCGGACTTCCTTGGACTCTGAGGAAGTATGATGCTATTTGGGTGATTGTGGATCGGCTGACCAAGTTAGCTCATTTCATTCTGGCGTTGACTACATATTCTTCGGAGAGATTGGCTCAGATCTACATGAGGGAGATAGTCCGGTTGCATGGTGTGCCGGTATCTATTATTTGAGACCGAGGTCCTCAGTTCACCTCGCACTTATGGAGAGCCTTGCATAGTGAGTTGGGTACCCAGATTGATCTCATTAAAGCATTCCACCCTCTGACAAATGGACAGTCCGAGCGCACCATTCAGATTTTGGAGGATATGCTCCGTGCTTGTGTGATTGATTTTGGAGGATCATGGGATCAGTACTTACCTCTTGCAGAGTTTTCTTACAATAACAGCTATCAGTCCAGCATTCAAATGGCGCCGTTTGAGGCTTTATATGGTAGGTGGTGCAGGTCTCCAGTTGAATGGTTCGAGCCGGGCGAGGCCCGATTGTTGGGTATGGATTTGGTTCAGGATGCCTTGGACAAGGTGAAGGTGATTCAGGGTAGACTTCGCACAGCCCAATCCAGACAGAAGAGTTATGTGGACCGGAGAGTTCGTCACTTATCATTCATGGCTGGTGATCAGGTTTTGCTTCGGGTATCGCCGATGAAGGGCGTCATGAGATTTGGTAAGAAGGGTAAGCTGAGTCCGAGGTTCATTGGCCCTTTTGAGATATTGCAGTGGTTTGGGGAGGTTGCTTACGAGTTGGCCTTGCCTCCCAACCTAGCAGGTGTTCATCCGGTATTCCACGTGTCCATGCTCCGAAAATATCATGGTGACCCGACTCATGTGTTAGATTTCAGCTCAGTCTAGTTGGACAAGGATCTATCATATGTTGAGGTGCCTGTGGCCATTTTGGACAGGCAGGTCAGAAAGCTCAGGTCGAAGGATATTGCTTCAGTCAAGGTGCAGTGGAGAGGCCATCCGGTCGAGGAAGCGACTTAGGAGACCGAGCAGGATATGCGAAGTCAGTATCCTCACCTATTCACAGCTTCAGGTATGTTTCTATACTCGTTCGAGGACGAACGATTCTCTTAAGAGGGGGAGAATGTAACGACCTGGCCAGTCATTTTGGAGGGTTAGCGCCCCGATCCCCTGATAAATCTTCCTCCAATGTCTTATTAGGTTAATGGAATGAGTCGGAGCGTTGAGCGATGAAAATTGGAGTGTTTTTGGACATATAGTCCTTTAAGGTGAGCTTTAACCTTAGAAATTGGGCCGGAGCGGGAGCTGTGTGAATACGGATCTGGAATGGAAATCCGTCGACTCCGTTAGCTCCGGTGAGTGATTTCGGGGTTGGGAACATGTTCGGAATGTGTTTTTGAGGCCAACCGTGGATTTAGGCTTGAATTGGCGAAAGTTAGAATTTTGGCGATTTCGGCCGATAGGTGAGATTTTGATATCGGACTCAGAATGGAATTCTGAAAGCGACAGCAGGTCCGGAATGTCGTTTATGACCTGTGTGCAAAATTTGAGGTCATTCGGACGAGTTTAGACGTGGTTCGGCGTCGAAGGTGAATTCTTGAAAATTCCTAAGTTCTTAGGCTTGAACCTATGCTTATGTGATGATTTTGATGTTATGGAGCGTGTTTTTAAGGCTCGACCAAGTTCGAATAAGGAATTTGGACTAGTTGGTGGTTTTGGTTGGGGTCCCGGGGGCCTCGGGTGGGTTTCAGGTGTTCAAACGGACACATCTTTGCCTTAACCCATTGCTGGTTTTACACCAGCAACTTCTGGTTCACTGCGATCGCAGGGCATTAGCCGCGATCGCAGAGGTTAAATCATGGAAGCCTCGAGTTTGTTCTCTGCAGTCACAAGGTATGGTCCGCGATCGCAGAGCCTTCTAAGTTTGGTCTCCGCGATCGCATTCAACAGGTCGCGATCGCATAGATCTTAGGGCGTGAGGGTACGCGATCACAGGTGGTATGCGATCGCATAGTGTTATTTTGACGCGTGGGATTTTTACTCTCCGTGATCGCGGCTGGGGTCCCGCGATCGCATAGTGCAATGCCTGGGCAGAATGATAAAAGTCCCATCTCGAACCCAAAGCCTATTTTCACCATTTTCACGTGGGTAATCGAGGTAAGTGATTCTCTACAACCATAGATTAATTTCCATGTTCCTAATCTTAAATCCCACCCTTAAATTCATGAATTTTGAATTAAAATTGGGGGAAAGTGGAAGAAACTCCTTAGACCAAATTTTGGGGTTTTGATTGGGTAATTGACCTCCGATTTGAGAGATTTTCATATGGTTAGACTCGTGGGTAAGCAAGGGTTCAGAAAATATAAATTTTTCCCGATTCCGAGACGTGGGCCCGAGGGACGTTTTGGTCAAATTTCCTAATCTCACGTATTTTTTCTGAATTAATTAGTTATTTCGATTCTTGAATTTATATTTACGTTATCCCATCGAATTGAATAGATTTGGGCCACCCGGAGTTGGATACTCGTGGCAAGAGGGTGATTAGCGGTTGATTTGCACAGTTGAGGTAAGTGGCTTGCCTAACTCCGTGTTGGGGAATCTCCCTTAGGCATTTTTACTGGTTTTTTTTTCCTATAAAAACCCCGTGTACGTGAGGTGACGAGCGCGTGCACGGGATAATTTCACTGAAGTTCCTTATTTCTTTCTACATAATGCTTCCTTTTCAACTCTATTATTACTGCTATCATTTAAATTGCATAATAACTTACGGTTTATCATGGTAAATAGATTTCTAACGGATTTTCTAATCGTTATTATTCTTTGAAACTGAATTAATGATTTTCTTCGAGATTTCCAACTATTTTTTTTCCTCATTCTGCATTGCATACAGGGATAGCGGGCGTAGACCTGAGCCTTTTCCTCATTCTGCATTGCATACAGGGATTGCGGGCATAGACCTGAGCCTTTCCCTCATTCTGCATTGCATACAGGGATTGCGGGCATAGACCTGATCCTTTCACTCATTCTGCATTGCATACATAGGGATTGCGGGCATAGACCTGAGCCTTTTCCATACTGCATTGCATACATAGGGCTTGCGGGAAGAGACCCGAGCCTTTCCCTCATATTGCATGGCATAGTACCTTTACTTTCTTACAGAGCTTATTATATATATATATATACATGTATATATATATATATGTATATATATATATATATATATATATATATATA
>ML279880.1:3408-22940 GCA_005239495.1 Nicotiana undulata | reverse complement strand
CTCCAACCCGTGTGTAAAAATGGTGAAAGAAGACTAATTTCGCGAAGGTTGCCTTTTATAGTTATGCCCAGGCATTTCCGCAATTGCGGTGCTTTTCTCGCACCTGTGTTTCCGCAGGTGCGACCTTTCAACCGCACCTGCGAAAACCACTTAAGTTTCCCAGCTCCCGCACCTGCGATAATTTTCCCGCGCCTGCGACATCGCAGGTGCGGACCTCCATCTGCCCTTGTGACCTCCTTCGCACCTGTGGCCCCTTTATCGCAACAGTGGGACCGCAGGGGCGACATATTGACCACACCAGCGGTTCTTCACTTAAAGCCCAGAGCCCGCGTCAGCGACCCCATCTCCCGCACCTGCGACCTCGCAGGTGCAATCTTCCTTCCGCCCCAGCGACCAAACCTCGCACCTGCGACATCCTTTTTGCGCCTGCGATATCCGCACCTGCGGCCCAAGCATCGCAGATGCGATCGCACCAGCAACAACAGCTTCAGCTGCATTTCAAGTTCCAACTTCTCCGTTTAACGCCCGAATTCAAACCCGAGCCCCTCGGGACCCCAACCAAACATACCAACATATCAAACATGGTTATTTAAACTTTGTCGAGCCATTAAAACACCAAAAACAACATCAAAACCATAAATTCTCATCCAATTCAAGCCTATGATTTCCAAAAACTTCCGAAACACGCATTTGATCAAAAACCCAACCAAACCATTTCTGAATGACCTTAAATTTTGCGGGCAAGTCCAAAATGACCTAAAAAAGCTACAACAACTCTCGGAATCCCATTCCGACCCTCGGATCAAAATCTCGCCTATCAACCGGAATTCGCCAAAATACTAACTTCGCCAATTTAAGCCTAATTTTGCACCGGGCATCCTAAAAATATTCTGAACACACTCCTAAGTCTCAAATCACCTAACGAAGCTATCCAAACCATAAAATACGCATTCCGAGGTCATTTACCAATAAGTCAACTCCGGGTTGACTTTTCCAACTCTAAAGCTCTTGTTAGAGACTAAGTGTTTCAATCCACTCTATTTTCACTCCGAACCCGAACCAACCAACCCCTCACTTCATGAACAGTCTAACCGAGCTACTACAAGACAGAAATAAGGGAATAGATGCGTATACTGCGTAACGACGGACCGGGTCGTTACAGTTGGAAGAAAAAGAACTCCATCGCTCGCATTACGTTGTTGAGCACCTTAGATGATGATATTCTAAGGGAGTATAAGGATCACCAAATATCTATGGATCGTTGGAATGCTTTGAGGAAAAGGTTTGGTACCTGTTCCACTACAAAGCTGCGATCCTTAACGATCAAATTTGACTCATATAAGAAACGCCCAGAACATTCAATGAAAACACATCTAAGGCAAATGACAAATATGATCGGGGAGTTGAAAGATGCTGGTCATGTGTTGACTGATGAACAACAAATTCAAGCTGTCATACGCTCTTTACCCAGTTCTTGGGATCATATGAAAATGCATTTGACCCATAATGAGCGAATCACAACTCTGGAAGATGTCCGTAGACACCTTGAGTTAGAAGAGGAATGACTTGAGGCAGCAAATCCAATAGCTGAGTTGCACATGGCAACAACCTCCAAAACCAAGAGTGATTCAAAGAAAAGGAACTAGGGAAAGAAGAGAGGGCCACCTCAAGTTCAGCCTGCTAAAAGAGCAAAGACTGAAAAAGGCAAGAACAAACGTCCCAAAGGTGTGAAAGTTGCTAAAGTGAAATGCTATAATTGTAACAAGAAGGGTCACTATGCTAGAGATTGCTCTTAGCCTCCTAGAAAGGTATTTGACGATACTCGAATTAGTGAACTTTGTGTTTCTAGTTCTGTTTTTCTAACTGAATCTAATCCTTTGTGGATTGTAGACTCAGGAGCAAGGGACCACATAGCCTGGGAACGCAGTGCCTTTGTTGAATTTCGGCGAGTTCCACGTGGAGCAAAGTGGATATAACAACAATAAAGTTGTTGTTGAAGGGATCGGTACATGCAAGTTAGTCCTGCGTGGTGGTCGAGACCTAATACTACATGATGTTCTCTTTGCACCAACAATTCATCGGAATGTTATTTCAGTTTCAGTCTTGCTTAAGCTAGGATTTGACTTGTTTTGTCATGGCAATTCTGCCAAGTTGACTTTTGGTTCAACGTTATTTAGTTTTGGTCATGTGACCGGAGGTTTAATTATTATGGATTTGGATTATGATTCATTTAATAATAATGCTAGTTTTTCTATGTTTGTTTCTTCAGATAAATATGATAGTGATGTAAACAAATGGCATGCTAGACTTGGTCATATTGGCCAACAAAGAATGCAAAGGTTAGCAAAACAAGATTTGCTTTCCAACATTGAACATGTGGAATTGTCCACTTGTGAAAATTGTCTAGCTGGAAAATCTACAAGAAAACCTTTTGGTCAGGCGACTAGAGCCGAATATCCATTGCAATTAGTCCATTCGGACATCTGTGGGACTATGAATGTTAGGGTTAGGCATGGAGCAAATTATTTCATCACATTTATTGATGACTTTACCCGTTTCAGTCATGTCTATTTAATTTCCCACAAATCAGAAGCAATAAGTTGCTTCAAAAGCTATATGAGCTTAGTGGAAAATCAATTAGACAAGAAGATAAAATCTCTTCGAACTGATCGTGGTCGTGAATATTTATCAACTCAGTTTAATAATTTATGTGATGAAAAGCGAATAGTTCATCAGTTGACTATCCCAAATACTCCACAACAAAATGGTGTTGCGGAGAGAAGAAACAGAATGCTCCTAGAAATGGTTAGGTCAATGATGGCACAAGCTAACCTCCCAATTAGTTACTGGGGTGATGCGTTGCTTACTGACACCTTTGTACTTAACCGAGTGCCTACAAAATCAATTACTACCACTCCATATGAGTTATAGACTGGAAGACAACCCGACCTAAGTGTATTAAGACCTTGGGGTTGTGCTCCCTATACACATGATTCCTCTAACAAATATGGCAAATTGGTCCCGAGGGGAAAGAAAAGTATCTTTATAAGATACTCAGAAACCTCAAAGGGTTATGTGTTTATAGGTCATCAAGACAGTGGGAGTGTAACTGAGTTTGAATCACGAGATGTCACATTCTTAGATGATGAGTTCCCTAATAAGGGAGAGGTAGGTCAAGACCTAACCTTATTTGAGATAATGGATCAAGAAGTACAAGGATCACTTCATTCGAGTGGGAGAATTTTAGCAGATGATGAATTAGTTTCTCATCAAAGACCTCCTTCATCATCAGATGCGAATGGAAGTAATCCTTCTACATTTAGTGGAAGTGACCAAATGGATCTTGTTCCAAGTGGGAGCGAGATGGTCACTGATCTTGTTCCAAGTGGGAGCGGGATAAATGATCTTGATCCGAGTGGGAGAAACATTGATCCAAATGGGAACAATGATGAATCACAAATAAGACGTGGTTCTCGTAAAAAGATGCTCAGCCGAAGATTTGATTTTGAAGGCGGTGAACTATTTATGATGCTCCTACAGGAAGAAAACAAGCCTAAAAATGTAAAACATGCTCTCTCATGCCCTCTAAGGATAAATGGACAAAAGCAATGGAAGATGAATTGGAGTCTATGAGAGTCAACAAAGTTTGGGAACTAGTTGACCTCCCTGAAGGACGCAAAGCAATCGAGAGAAAATAGGTTCTCAAAATTAAGCTCAAGGCTGATGGCACAGTTGAGAGATATAAGGCTCGAATGGTGGCGAAAGGGTATACACAGCAGAAAGGAATAGACTACGAAGAGACTTTCTCGCCTGCTGTACGATTTACCTCGGTTCGCCTAGTTCTAGCTATTGTTGCAAGCCTAGATCTTGAATTACATCATATGGATGTAAAGACTTCCTTTCTCAATGGAGAACTAGATGAAGAAATATATATGGAACAACCTGAGTGTTTCATTGAAAAGGGCCACGAACAAAAGGTTTGTAGACTTTTGAAGTCTATTTATGGCCTCAAACAATCTTCAAGGCAGTGGTATATACGCTTTCAAAATGTTCTTGTATCCAATGGTTTTACCATGATGGATGAAGACCATTGCGTTTATACCAAGAAATCAAGAAACAAACTTGTGATTTTAACATTGTATGTAGATGACATACTTATAGCTGGAAATGATAAGGAGTTTATAACCGAGATAAAGTCATGGTTATCATCCCAATTTAAGATGAAAGATATGGGTGAAGCTGCATATATTCTGGAGTTAAGATTTTAAGAGATCGTCCAAAGAAACTATTGTATCTCTCACAAGAGAATTACATTAGAAAAGTTCCTGAACGATTTAATATGCAAAATAGTAGCCCAGTTGAAACTCCTATCAGTAAAGGCCATACCTTGGGTAGTCAGATGTGTCCTAAGACTCTTGAAGAGACAGAAAGAATGAGCCGAGTTCCTTATAGGAGCGCAGTCGGAAGTCTAATGTATGCTATGGTGTGCACAGACCTGATATCTGTCAAGCAGTTGGCTTGGTAAGTAGATATCAAACCGACCCAGGATTAGCACATTTGCAAGCAGTAAAGAGGATCATGAGATATCTGAAGGGAATTGTTGATTATGCCCTTTGTTATCAAGGCGGCAAGGATCTGCGATTAGTTGGATACAGTGATGCTGTTGATGGAGGAGATGTAGATAAGAGGAAGTCTACATCAGGATATGTTTTCTTACTCAGTGATGGCGCCATATCATGGAGTAGTAAGAAACAATCATGTGTATCACTATCTACGATGGAAGCCGAATACGTGGCTCTCGCGTCAGCAGCACACGAAATTGTTTGGTTGAAAAAGTTCTTGGATCACTTGTTGGATATCACTGAAAATACTGAACCAGTATTAGTCTACTGTGACAGTGAGGCTGCAATATCCTCCACCAAGGACCCAAAGTTTCATTGTAAAACCAAACATATAGATATCAAGTATAACTATGTGAGAGACATGGTTAGGCGCAAGGTAGTGAATGTGAAGTATGTGTCTACAAAATATATGTTAGCAGATCCATTGACCAAGCCTTTATCTAGAGATGCATTTGTGAAACACACTAGGTCTCAAGGCTTGCGTAGACTCTGATATACTTTATTTTGTGATTTATTTTCCCTTGTTCACAAACTGATATTCTTTGATTATCAATAAAGTTGATTTACATACATACATATTTTAATTCTTTAATGTTATGTGCATTCTTTATTTTTTTGATAAGAATGACGGGTAGACAAGAGGTTGGCCTTCTCACACATGCAACCGCCTCCTTATCTTAGTGATGTGAGGAGATGAGACATGATTTTAAGCAAAATTATCAGAAGGGTAATTTGAGAGCTATTCGCTTAAAATTAAAATGTCGCTTAAACAATAACATAAGGTCATTAGGGTGAAAAACGTTCACCTAGTATACTTTGTGAGCCAGATGTGAGTTAAAAATGATATTGTAGATCAAAGAACTCAAATTTAGATACTTATGGTGTCTAAATATCATATGTACAACATTCTTTATGAGATAAAGACATACGCTCCTTAGGAAAAGGGAGAAAATGTTGTAGCACATGTTTCATACCATGTGTGCTAATGTCGAATTGGGTTAACATAAGTCCATTCTCAACTTGTTATTGTGTGAGACCTAGAGCTTTTATGATAGCTCAAGATTCTGTACCGTTAGAGACTCCGATCAGATACTTGAGACTTAGTGTGATGTTAGCTATCTTAGTGTGTTTACAAAGGACCATGGACACAGATTCGGTCTAGCGGAGCATATCTAGAAAAGAAGTCATACTAATGTTAAGGGAATCGTGAGAAGAGGAAGATCATTGATGTAATCTCATTTATTTGTATTCACTGGTGCACCAATTATAACTTATGAGTTATGATTGTGAATACAAGAAATGATGATATATGAGACTTTGAGAGTATATCAAATGTGATTTATATGATCTAGGGTACTGCATACTTTATGATCTGCTTGCAGGTTTGCGCTCGACGAGAGGCTATATACTCCTAACAGATGTATAGCACTTAGCTGTCACAGTATGTTGGTCGCATGGTCTACTTCCCTGTATGAATGATTGAGGAGATGAGTTGAGAATATGTTTCTCAGGCTAGATGAGCACTCCCATTATGTGAGAGTGGGAGATGTAGACCCATAAGGGGTGATCTAAGGCCCAATAGAGTTATTAGTTAACCCTAAATATTCCCTATATAAGTACATTTAGTCTGTACATTAAAAAAAAGACGCTGAGCAGTATTTTTCCTACTGCTCTCTCTTTCTCTCTTAATTAAACTAAGGTTTAGACTGTGAAACTGGGGGTTGATCCAACACACCGTGACAACCACCGCCGACCAGTAATTCCAGCCGCGGTTCATCCGTTTTTGCTTCCGCTTCACGAAGAACAAGTATGTTCTTGGTTTACGTTTTACACGCTATCTAATGTGTTTAGATTAACGTGTTCCTTTAGACTGTTTAATTCCTATTGAACCTTCAATATAGTGTTATTTTATAGATTCTCACTTTAGCTTTTTGAGTTTGAAGGAAGCTGGCTATAGTTATTAAGGACGTTGTGGTTTTACTTTGTTCTGCTAGTTGTGCATAGCTGATCTTTAAAATTTATTATTTAGAAAAATAAAAAATTAAAGGGGGAGGAGCTCTTAGTTTTAATTTAGGCTTCAAGGGAAGACAAAAGAATAATATGATCGAGTTGATACCGGGTTTTTAAATTCAGTTTGTTGTTTACAACCTAGTTTATCAAAATTTATCATTTCAACTTAAATTGTAAGCTACGTATTATGTTTTCAGTTGATAGACAAAGTTATTAGAAAAATGCATAAAATCTACAAAAAACCCAGAAATACTCCAATTCTTCTCTAAAGTTTGCAAATGTACAATTAAACAAATATTCAAATAGAAGCAATCAAAGATAGATATATTTGGTTTATAGAAACAGTTTAGCTACTACGTATTACTATTTAGTAATAAAGCTAGTTTTTTTGCTTATCCCAAAAATAGATTTCTTGGTCAAGTCAATATCAAGAAGAAATTGGATTAGCGATAACAAAAATTTACTTCACTTTCTCAATAATTTGAAAAATAAGACAAATAATGGAAATAATTGACAAGGAAAGAAAACCCGATATAGATTGATAATCACTACCAGAATTACGGTTAGAACCTTATGAATAAAGTAAAGAATAATTGTATATATTTCAGTAATAATCGGATACCATTACGAATGAGGGTTAGGCCCTTATATAGGAGTACACAATTATAACGGTTTCCTTACTTAATTCGTGTTGGTTACTGGCATTAATTACCTTGATTACTCGTTACCATATATAATTATAACTGAAACATTTACGACTAAAGATTTCCCGTAACCAAGATTAATGTCGATTTCCCTTTATTATTTATAACATATTCATGCATCTTCCTTCTTTAATGGACTTTATACATTCCACTCATATTTCTTCTTTAACAGTTGTCAGAGCAGGTTCGTTTCCCAGAGAAATCTTGGGGGCGTTTCTCCCGTGCCTTCTTGAATCCTTTAACTCATCCAATTAGAAATGTCACATGTCACCTTGTTAATGGTCCACATGTCATGCCCTATCACCTTGATGATAATCCACATGTTATGCCTTTTTTCCACCAATACAAATAGCCCCCCCCACTTTCTTAATATTCTCAACTGAATATTCGAGAAGTGATAAGTATTTATGACGGGAATCTTTGCTACCATTTCTCGAGTATCATAATGCCATTTTAAGAATCGATGCGACAAAAATCACGTCCATTTAATACTCAAGACACATGTCTCATCTTGATTGGTTCTGCGGCTTTCAGCGCTTTTTAGGGTTTTTCCACGGCTGCATTAGGCACGAAGTGACGGTCCCATTATGACAATTCATAATGATTAACCTTGATGACAATTGCTTCTCCTTATAAATACTTGATCATGCTTGATTTTTGAAAAGCACTTCCTTATTCTTTGCATTCATTTCCCTAGCTTTTCCTCGTACTCCTTCATCTTTCCTTTGTATTTTATTTGTTAAATATATCTTCTTCAACGTCAGACCATTATAAAGTTGTGATTGTTGATGAACTTTCTCCTTCTACTGCCCCTACTAGGAGTAGGAGTTGTGGCAGACTTCTAAGTCTTGGTTCATTATCTACTCGTAGTTCTACTCCCCAAAGTAGTTCTGCCAAACCATCTTCTTCTAGGTCTAAATCCCCCTTAACCCCTAGATCTTCTTCTAAGGGTAGGGATCAAAACATACCCACGCGTGAGCCTACAGTTTCTGAGATTGTCCCTCAAGAGTTTTCTTTCGTGTCAGACCGTGAAGCCACGAAAAAGCAAGTTTCTTCTATAGCATCCCTTAACCCTGCTGAAAACTGCCCAAGTTTGATCACTCCAGGACTTCTTTCTTTAGTTCGACGTGAATTCCATTGGAAACCAAATTTTCCAGTTTTGATTCCTGGTGCCAATCAAAGAATCACTTCCTACCATGTTAGTTTTCTTCTGTTTACACATATCCCTTTACTTTAGGGTTTAAACATCCCATTGACCCAATAATTATTGAGTTATGTCGCTACTCCAATGTTTGCGTCGGTCAAATCGGTTCCATTGTGTAGAGGGAAGTTGCTTTCCTTTGCTACTTGTTGGATTTGGTTTCCGCCCCTTTTACCTTTCGTCGCTTACTTCACCTTTACTCTCCAAAACAGTTTCGTGAAGGTATCCTTTCTTTCGTGGCCAGAAGTAATATGGTTTAAGTCAGCCCCAAGGATGACCATGACCGTGGCTGGTATGCCCAATTTGTTGCTTCCCCCACTAGTGGATTAGTGGCGATGAAAACATGCCTTTTCTTGAAAAATGGAAATTTGCACGTAAGTGTTTCTCTCATTTTCTTTCTTTGATGTCTTGAGTTTCTTTACACGATCATATATTCATTTTTCAGCAACCATGGAAGTTTTCGAAGAAGTTCCTAACTTCCGTGCTTGGGTTGAAAAAATGTCGACTGCTGCTCCTATGAATAAAAGATCTTTGAAATTTCTTTCACAGAAATTTGAATGGAAAGTGAAGACTAACGGTACCTTTTTATTCCCGTGGTTTTCTTTCCTCTTTGCTTATTATTTTCTTTTAACGTGTATAACGTTTTTCCCTCCTTTTTATTAGGGTTTTCCATTCGTGGCATCAGCCATATCTTTTCCCTTAGTGAGGCTTTCTGTAAGCTCTGCACAAGAGCATATTTTGAGCGTATCTTCCTCCAAGAGGAAAGCTTGTGGGTTTGATGATGAAGAGGATACTGAAGAAGTTTCCTTAGTGAGGAAACTGCATGTCAGGAGGTGCGAGGTTTCAAATGATGAAACCCATGTCTCTCAAGATCCCCCTTCAAGTTCAATTACTTTTAGTCTTGTTGATGAGCTGGAGAATGTCCCTTTGGATATCTCTGACGAAGACGTTGGTAACTTTGACAACCCTCCTTCAAGTCCCGTTGAAAGGTTATTTGCTCATGGCTTTGAAGGTGAAGAAGGACTCGAGCCTTTTTTCCGAAGAGCTGCCACTTGATTCTCTTCCAATATTGTTAGTTACACCTACTGTTAATCCCCCTATTTCTTTGCCTGCAGTTACCCCAGTGGTTTCCCCCATTGTTGCCCCTCGTGAACAAGCTGAGCCTTCTAGCGGAAGGCGGGGTATGAAAAACGTTTTGATTGAAGTCCCCGATGGTGGGAGTTTGTTAAAAAAATCCTGGACAAGACGATGTGTGGCTAAAACCTTTGCTAGGACCCGTGGAAAGAAAGAAGTTAGAGGGTTACAGTTCTTTGATCTTGAAGAATGATATCGTCGACTATTTACTTAAGGTATGTCTTTACTTACTTGTTTTCTTTTCCTTCCTTCCTCATTCGTAACTCCTCTTATTTTGTCTTTTTGTAGATCAATTTGACAGGTACACATCTTATGAGAAGGATTTCTTGGACAGATCAGCAAGTAGTTAAGTTGCGCACCGCGGATGACAACTGGAAAGAATAATTTGAAGGCATTCAACTGGAGAAAGACGTTCTTGCTAAGGAGAAAGGAGCTTTGGACAACAAATGAGGATTGTCTCCGTTGAGCAAGATGTTTTAAAAGCTTCTTCCAATCAAGTTGATAAATATAAGGACATATTGGAATCTTCCTTCGCTAAAAAACATTCCATGGCTATTAAAGAGATAAGGAGTTTGAAAGAGCTCCTTAATAAAAAAGAGGTATACGCAGGTGATCTGGTATGGATGCTTGCCCAAACTCCAGAAGACCTCCATACCTCCACAGATAAGATTCAGTTCCTTGAGAATTCTCTTACTCCTTTGAGGGCAGCTTATGAAGCCTTGGAAACAGAAAAAGAAGAGTTGAAAGCTGAGATAGAGAAATGAGAGAAGGATTGCGAAGCCCTTGAAGACTAGTCAATGCTTGGTATTAGCTGACCTTTTTTTTAACACTCGCTTTAAAACTCTAATTGAAGCTAACCAGGAAGACCTTAATGCTGAGATTGCAAAGGCTAGAGAAACAATTGAACAAATTCAACAGCGTCAAAGCTTCACTACACCCGAGGATAAAGGTTCCAAGGGTAATGGTGATGAGCTTACTCCTGGTGAAGCCTATGTTCAACCTTCATCTTTTCAAGTTAATACTTCTTCTCTGGTGGAAGATGCTCCTTAGTTCTTCTATTCTTGACTTTTTTTTAAATTGTTTGTTTTCTGTTTTGTTAAAATTCTCTTGTGTTTGGATAACTTTTGGAAGAATTTCCGCCCTTGTTTTGGGGTGATGATATAAATATCTTTTATCTTTTTGCTGCATATTATGCTTTCTGCTCTTTGATTTTTTTGAGCTTATACTTGCATTTAAAATGCTTTAGTAAACTGTGATTTTAATATGCACTAATTTTTATAAAAGAGGGACTGATGAAGATGGCGTCTCATCTTCATATTGGTGTAAAGATATGAAATATGAAGTAAATATGAAACATGAATTAATTTGAGGAAGTTTTATTTTTTGAACTTTCAAATAAATAAGTTTGCACATCATTTTCATAACTCTTTGTACAATATTTTCATTATTGCTTTCATTGTAGCAAGTTTACAAATTCAGGTATATTCTCCCGTGACTAAATTTATGGCCTTAACCTAGAAGCTCGTGGGAATATCTTCATCCTTTTTGCGAGTTTGAACGCCTTTCAAAATTTTTGAAATTTTTTCTTTAAGGTTTCGATTCAGGCTGAATTATGCTCTTGATATACATCTTCTTTACTTGTCTAACCTTCTATATGCATAGTCCCCCTAGTATTGGAGCATTGAAGCATGAAATTTCGAAAAATGGATCAACTCTTTTCTTTTGGTCCTTTTCATGAAAAGAAAAATACATATGGGACTCGGAGATAATCTTTTAGATGATAACAGCATAACCCTATTTCCATAAGAAAAGTTGTAACCTAGACCTGGAATAATTCAGTATTCCACGTGTCTTTCGGGTTATATCATCATTTGGTACGAGCTAGTTTTTTGCCTATCATCTAAAATGGTTAGTAAAATTCAAATTAACAAAACAAAATCAAACTTGCACGATACTTGACTGTGGGTATTAACCCTTTTTAGAAGTAATACTTCTTCAAATAGATTGTATTCTAATGTGATGGTAACCTCTTTCCATCCATGGTTTCCAACTCATATACTCATTTTCCTTCAATGCCTTTAACTCTATACGCCTTCCCAATTTGGACTCAACTTTCCAGTGTTTGCTGCATTTGTTGACCAATACAACATTTTAAGGACGAGGTCTACAATATTGAAGTACCTCAAGTTGGCCTTCTTATTATAGTATCGTTCAATCATCTATTTATGAGCTGCCATTCAAATTAGTGATGCTTCACTCCTTTCTTATGTCAAATCCAAATTTACTCGTAACTCTACCTCAATTGTTGCTTTAGTGGTATATGTGTACCTCATGCTTGGTTAACCTATCTCCACCGAAATTAAAGCTTCCATTACGTACACAAGTAAAAATGGGGTCTCGCTCATACTAGTTTTCACCGTTGTTCGGTAAGCCCATAATACACCTGGTAGTACTTCTGGCCATTTGCCTTTTGATTCTTCCAATCGCTTTTTTAAGTTGTTGATGATAACCTTATCTTTCGACTCATCTTTCCCGTTAGCCACTGGCTGGTAAGGTGTAGAAGTAATTTATTTAATCTACCAACTCTGGAAGAAATCAACGACTTTCGCACCAATGAATCGTGGGCCATTGTCACAGACGATCTCCTTTGGAACTCCAAATCGACATATGATATTTCTCCTAATGAAATCCATAACTTCCTTTTCTCGCATCAGTTTAAAGGAACCTGCTTATACCCATTTTGAGAAATAATATGTTAGAATTAACAAGAATTGTACCTTTCCCTTAGCTTGAGGCAAAGACCCTACGATGTCCATCGCCCATTTCATGAAGGGCAATGGTGATATGACTGAATGCAACAGTTTCACTGGTCGTTGCATATTATTGGCATATCGTTGGCAATTATCACACCTGGCTATAAAGTTTTCTGCTTCTTCTTCCATTTTTGGCCAATAATATCCTACCCTTATTAATGTTCAGCAACGATCTTCCCCCGGTATGATTGCCATAATGCCCCTAATGTACTTCTCTGATTACATATTCCATTTGTGATGGTCCAAGGCACCGCGTTTAAGGTTCACCAAATATTTTGCAATATAAATTTTTGCGAATTAAGCAATACCGAGCAACTTTCAACCGTAACAATTGGGATTTCTTCTTATCCTCAAGAAAAATACCATACTGCACAAATTTCACAAATTCGTTTCTCCAATCCCAAGTTAAATTGTTGAAATTTACCTCACTCTTGGTTTGGTCGAGTGCTGAATGAAACAAATGTACCAAAACATCATTTTCTGCATTTGTTGCATCAACGACAGACGCGAGATTTGCCAACACGTGTGTTTTGCATTTTCCTCCCTGGGTATTTGCGTAGCTTTCCATGTATAAAATTGTCTAAGCAATTCTCGTACCTTTTCGAGGTATCGTTGCATTCATGTCTCTCTTGCCACGTAAGTCCCCTACATTTGATTGACTACCAACTGCGAGTCACTTTTCATCATATTTGTTCAATACCAAGCTTTCGTGCTAGGTTCAAACCTGCAATCATAGCTTCATACTGTGCCTCATTGTTAGTAATTGGGTAACATTTTTATTGCCTGTCTTATGACTTCTCTCCAGGGTGGAATTAGAATGATACCCGAACCTTCTCCTATAACATTTGAAGAACCATCTGTAAATAAGGTCTTTTTTAGCAAATATACCACTAGGTAGGCTGCCTAGTGGCTAATATATAAATAAAATCTCAAAATGGGTCCAAAGCTTACGATATGTCCAAACCAAAATAGAAGTTGCATGAAGTTACTAGCTACTAAAAAGATAAAAAAGCTAAAGTCTAATGAACTAGTTATTACAACAAAATAAGCTGAGTGCTTCCTTCTCCTGTCAGTGTATGTGAATCCAATTGCCAGTGGTAAATACCAAGCAGCACCTATCAAGATCTCACCAGGCTCCAGGGTATACTATCCATAGGCTAAAATGAATTCCAAACATCTCTACCACACAGTTGAAGCCAACATGGTCTTCCAAGTGTAGCTACTATTTGATCTCCATATGCAGTGTACTGAGTTTGTCCAAGTATTAATCATATGCGCACACATCAAATTTAACATGTAAAAGTACCTGGCTTTAGGCAGGCTTTGCAAGGCAAAAGCCAGGTTGGGGCTGGCTTTAGGCAGCCATTGCAAGACAAAAGCCAGGCTGGGGCTGGCTTTAGGCTGGCCTTTCAAGGCAAAAGCCAGGCTGGAGCTGGCTTTAGGCTAGCCTTGCAAGGCAAAAGCTAGGCTGGGGCTGGCTTTAAGCAGTCCTAGCAAGGCAAAAGCCAGGTTGGGGCTGGCTTTAAGCAAGCCTTGCAAGGCAAAGGCCAGGCTGGGGCTGGCTTTAAGCAGGCCTTTCAAGGCAAAATCCAGGCTTGAGACTGGCGACACCAGGGTAAATCCAAGCATACTCAAGCGTTAGAAATTGTGCATTTTTTGTGATCTTGTAAGTTCAGATCCTTTCCTTCCAGAACCTTTAATGTCGACATAATTCTAAAAATTGCTAAACCATCGTCAGATTGAGCATGAAACCATGCTAATACCACTGAGAAATGATTCAACAATCTCCAGAGATACAACATAACAGGTTTTACCATTTCCTTAGCATTTGAACATATCAAAATCAGGATAAATTATACCATCCAACACCTGCTTATCGCATTGTTCTTGTACACTATCAAAGCACCCCCAGAATAAGCATGTGACCATGCTAATACCACTGGAAAGTACCTTAAAATCATACAAAATGAGACATAAAAGAACCATGCAGGTTTGTGCAGAGTCCAATCCTATGAAGCCATCAGTCTGGGGTTCTTCTCTTTTCCATCCTAACCCTAAGGTTAGGTGTATGAGATTTGTCTAGATTGATCAACCTCCTCCCTGCACTAGGTAGTTCAGAGAATGAAAGAAACTCATATGTACCTGCAAAAGAAAACACAATGTTAGCTATAAAATCCGCCACTGAGTTGCCTTCTCTGAACACATGTTGAAAGATCACATTGAAGTTGCCCTTCATCTCTATAATTTTCTTCACATCATTTGAAATTAGCCAAGGAGGATCCCATTCCCCTTCTATCACTATCTTCATCACTAATGAATTAGTCTCCAATATGAGAGGGTGAAGATCATGCTCCACACAGTATTCCAATCCTTGAAGAATAGCCTTAGCTTTATCCACCACATTAGTTGTCACCCCCAGGTCTACTGCCCTTGCATACACCACATCACCTCCATCAGTCTTCACACAAAAGCCTAATGAGCTAGGACCAAGATTTTTTTTGAGGCTCCATCAGTATTGCATTTGTTCCAACCATGAAAAGCTGGCATGTTACTCCTGTAGTGATCAATATAGGTTTATATCCTTCAAAATATTGACGCATGTCTGGCCATAACAATGTAATATTAGGCATCCAATCATACCTCACCCTTTCAAGTTGATGAAGAATAGCCTTAGCTTCAGCCACCACATTAGTTGTCACCCCTAGGTCTACTACCCTTGCATACACCACATCACCATCATCATTCCTCACAAAAAATCCTAATGAGCTAGGACCAAGATTTCCTTTTGAGGCTATATCAGTATTGCATTTGTACCAACCATGAAAATGAAGATGCCATGTTACTCCTGTAGTGATCAATATAGGTTTATATCCTTCAAAATATTGAATTATGTCTGGCCATAACAATGGAATATTAGGCATCCAATCATACCTCACCCTTTCCAGTTGATGCAGTGTCCTATTGATCTCATGAACCACCCTATTTGTGGACACTAAACCCCCATGTTTACTTACATTTCTTCTCTTCCAAAGTTCCCAAGTGATGATAACTGGTACTGCTTGAAACAATGGATTTAACTTTGGACAACATTGAGCATACCACCAATGTCTTATAACCTGCTTCAATTGAATCAATGGCACAATAATTCTAGCAGCCCCCATGAACAAGTTCCATACTTTAGAGGCAGTAGAACTTGTGGCAAATATATGCTCAACAGATTCCTCTTGGGGCTGCTGACAACACCAACACCTAGACATCACCATTTTTCCTTGCCTCCTCCACATGTCATCAGTGGCTATTTTCTGCCTCCACAATCTCCACAAGAAGAAGGATATCTTGAATGGTAAGCCTTTAATCCATATTAACTTGAATTCTTGATTAGGATTAGCCATATGCCTTAATATTTTCCAAGCATTGCTAACACGGAACTTGCCTGAAGCAGTTGGCATTCAATATGCCTATCCCAGTATCCTTCAGTTCCTTCATAATGCACATTTAGCCTTATATGTTCTGCAATTTCCTCATTGAAGGTTTGATCTAGCAGTTGATCATCCCATGTTTCACCTTGCCGCAATTTTGCCACATCCTGAAGATCTTCATTGATTGGAAAGTCTTCAGGTAATACGTGATAAAGTACACCCAATCCAGTCCAATTTTCATTCCAAATATTAGTTATTCCACTCTTTAATTCCCATAGGATTTCATATTCTACTTCTTCCCTAGCATTCAACATTTGTCTCCAAACATGAGACCATGTTCTAAACTGCACCACCGTTGGTATCTCCTTCTTGAATACTTATTCCACATGAAATTAGACCACAAAGATTTTGTGGTCCTAAACCTCCACCAAAGTTTAGCAAACAATGCCCTCGACACATCATGTAAGGACCTAAAACCTAGGCCCCTTCCTCTTTAGGAAGGCAAAGATTTTGCCATGAAGACCAATGTCTGCTTCTCCCTTCTTCCTTTGTGCTCCAAAAGAACCTAGCAAAAATCTTATGAAGATGCTCTAGGAAATGTTTTGGTGGATGAAGGACTGATAACATGTGGACTGGCATACTTTGCAACACACTAGAAATGAGTGTTGCTTTTCCTCCAAATGACAACATCTTTCCTTTTCATGAATGCAATTTAGCCTTTACTTTCTTGATAAGATCCTCATAATATTCCTTCCTCCTTCTAGTATAGAAAATTGGACACCCTAGATATTTGAAGGGGAATTTACCTCTTGCAAATCCTGTAATAGCTCCAACCTCCTGACACAATCCATTAGAAATCCTTGAACACATATAGTATGAACTCTTATATTTGTTGATCATCTGGCCTGATATCTTCTCATAGTTCCCCAAAACCGCCATAATCTTGCTCAATGATGGAGGATGAGCAGAAGCAAAGATTACGGTATCATCAACATATGTCAAGTGATTTAACGGATCAGACCACTTAGGCATTCCAAATCCCACAAATGACCTGCCTTCAAATAGCTTATTCAAAGACCTGGAAAGTACCTCAGCTGACAGAATGAACAATGATGGTGATAGAGGATCCTCTTGCTTCACACCCCTTGTAGACTAAAAGAACCCTGAGGACTGCCCATTCACCAATACTGTTGTACCAGTTATTTATCACCAAGTTCCAGACCATGTTGATGAAGTTCTCAGAAAATACCATCTTCCTTAGTACATGCAATAAGTGCTTCCATGAAACCTTATCATAGGCCTTAGCCATATCAAGCTTGATCACCACATTAGCTGGCTTTCCCCTTAACCTTATGTCAGTGACAATTTTCTTGAGTCAATAAGATGTTCTCAAATATACTCCTACCCTTCACAAATCCGGATTGATTAAGAGATATTAGAGAAGGCAGAAAAATTTCCAATCTATCATGTAACACCCTAGACAAGACCTTGTTAATGAAATTGCTCAAGCTAATAGGTCTTAAGTCAGAAAAGGTCTCAACTCTAGGTTTCATAGGCAGCAACACTAGATTGGTGTGAGTGATGGATTTAGGCAGTGCAACTCCTCCATAGAAGTGTAGCACCATGTTGTGTATATCAACACCAATAACATCCCAGCATGTTTGATAAAACAGGCCAGTGAATCCATCTGGACCACTAGCACTCTCTCCACTAAGCTAAAAAAATGTTGTCCTTACCTCTTCAATTGTTCGAAATCTGCTAAGTTCCAAATTCTGTTCCATAGTGACCATCGAAGGTACATTATTGAGCAAGGAAAAGTCAGATGTATCACCTTCATTTGTGAACTGTTTTTGATAGAAGTCCACTGCAGCTGTAGCCCGTTGCTCCTGGTCTTCAATCCATACCCCACTTCTGCTTTTGATCATCTTCAGTTGCAATTTCTTTCTTTTTCCATTGACATGATTGTGAAAGAAACTTTCCTATCTCCTTCAGCAAACCAAGTCATCCCAGCTTTTTGCTTCCAATACTGCTCCTCAATACTCAAGTATTTCTTCAATTCATATTGAGCCTTTTGAAGCACAATCGTGTTCTCAATAGCAGGATCTTCTTCAAACAACATCTCTTTCAACCTAACAATATCCTCCAAAATTGCCAACTACTTGAAGATATCACCAAATGTTTCCCTACTCCATTTTGACAGTGTTGCCTTCACCCTCTTGAGCTTCTGCTTCAACGTAAAAAACGGATCCCCTATGAAATCAGCTTCCCAATTCTGCCTCACCAAATTCATAAATGTAGCATGCTTAGTCCAAAAGTTCAAGAACATGAAAGGCTTGACAAAATTGGTGGTCTGCTCCCCACATGTCATTAACAATGGTGCATGATATAATCAAGTTCTGATTAGATGTTCAACTTCAATAGTTGGCCACATGTTCTGAAATGGAAAATTCACAAAGATCCTATCCAATCTTTTGAATATACATGCAACATTGAGTCTCCCATTCCACCATGTAAATGGACTTTCTTTATATCCTTTCTCAAACAAACCACACGAGTTTACACAAAATGCAAAATCCTCATATTCAGGAGGGTGTACTGGCAGTCTTCCTATTTTCTCATCTTCATGCAATATCACATTGAAATCCCATCCTACCAACAATGTCAATTTCATATCACTTTCTAAGTAATACAAGTGATCCCATAGTTCCAACCTCTCCATTGCTGAACATTTTGCATAAAAAAATGTCATTATCATGTGTTGCCCCAGATCATGGTGAAACACTCTCACAGTAATCTGTTGCTCAGTATCCTCCACTAATTCCCATTCCAGCACTGCATCAAAGAACAACCATATCTGCCCATTAATATTTGCATAAGCAGTCTCCATATTCAACCTCATTCTATATCCATCAATGAATATCTTCTTTTGAAAAGGCTCTATCAATGCAACTACACAAAAACTATGCTCCCTATTCATGCTGATCACCCTAGGAAATGCCTGTTGTGTATTCACAGACCTTATGTTCTATATTAATATTTTGATCATTATTCTTGAAGGTTCTGGTAGCTCTTTATTCTGATTCTTCATAGTATTCTTACTTCCTTTAGCACTAGTTGTTGGTGATAAATCTCCTTCCTTAGAGACTTGTTTAAACTTTTTTGCTGTTGATCATCATCTCCTTCATCCTCCATTGGATTTTGTCTCATTAAGTCTTCATCAATTGGTCATTTTCGTTACATCATAGTTAAGTTTCCAAAATACGTATACTTTACGACTTAGTGGAACTAGTGTCCAAACACATATAATCTGTTGACCTTTCTAATACCCATAAACAACTCACATAGCGTCTACGAGGCCTCTAAATAGATACAAAAGAGTACATCAAAAGTTCCGGCAACAAGGCCCGGCTATACGTTAAGTACAATACATAAGGAATAAAAGATGTACCACCCCAAAATGAAATGGGGCTCACCAAGACAGCTGGGAGGAGAATGTTGTAATAACCCAGTATTTCATGAATGAACTTTTAAGTTAATACTTTAATTATAATTCCTTATTTATTATATAGGTAATAGTAAATATTTATTTGACATATATATATATATATATATATATATATAAAAAATAT
>ML279878.1:911-48207 GCA_005239495.1 Nicotiana undulata | reverse complement strand
GTTAAAGAAGAGAAAAGAGAAGGAAAATGGTCAAATGCGATCGCATATGCAACATGCGAATCGTATTTCAAGGCTAGGGGTCGCATACCGCAACAGAAAATTGAGTCAAAATTAAGGAGTGAAATGCGGTCAAATATGCGATCGCATATCCCAAATGCGAACCGCATTTGAATCGCATCTCTAGCTGATGCCTGAAGCCACACTGCAAATGCGACGCATGAATGCGATCGCATATCATCAATGCGGACCGCATATCCCAAATGCGATAAATCTCTGGGACCTAGGGTTTTGATATGCGATGGAAGAAGTGAAGATGCGAATCACATTCCTGTTATGCGACAGGAATGCGATCGCATATAGCCCGACAAGGGTGTTTTTGTCTGTTTTTCACCCGAATTTTCTTCCCACTATAAAAGGATTTACTGGGGTGTTGTGGGTCATTCTTGTCTAGCTTTTTAACAACATTCTCTCATTAAATATTCTTCACTTTTGGAAGCATTAGAGCAAGCAAGTGGTGGTTTGTAAGCATTCATGACATTATTAAATACTTGTTTCTTTTGGTTATTTATGATGAGTAGCTAAGTTTAAACACTGAGGTTGTGGACCCTAAATGGGTGTTATGTATTTGGGTATTTGCCATTGAATATATGCATAATGGGTAGTTGATATGTGTTTACTCTTCGTCTTATATTTCTTGTTAATGGTTGCAAACATTAACTTATGCCATAATTTTATCTTAGCTTGGAAAAGCGGGTTAGAAGTGGTAAGAGTAAATACCAAAGACTCGAGGTGTTAAACCTCGTTTAATAGAATCACTTAGGAATAAGTTGGTTTTATTTGCCAAGACGTGATTCGGATTTATTGCAACTCTTTTACATTTGGAAAAATCATAAAGAGGAAATACTATCGTAGTATTGGAAAATCTAGGATAGTTATCTTAAGAATCATTTGCATATCAAGAACTTCCCATTAGAAATATATCATATTAATACCTACTTGGATTACACTCCATGAAAGGGGACACAACCTTGGTTATTCTACCCATATTAATTACAACCTAAATTAGCTTCCTTTGTTACTACTCTTTCTCTAAAATAGTAGACCATTAATCACCACTTTCTTTGTCACTAAAGGAATAGAATTTCAATTAGAGTTAAGAATCACACTAACAAAGTGATATTTTCACACCTATTCCCTGTGGGATTCGACCCCAACCTTGTTGTGTTATTATATTTGACTTCGACCGCCTTACACTATTTTAAAAGTGTAATTTGAGCGTATCAATGGGACAAAGCCCTGTCCCAAATCCTGCATGAGGCTAAGCCCTGCCTCCACATTTGCATAAGGTTAAGCATTGCCTTCACCTTGCATGGGACTAAGCCCTGTCCCAAATCCTGCATGAGGCAAACCCTTGCCTCCGTATTTTCATAAGGCTAAGCATTACCTTTTCCTGCATGGGACAAAGCCCTGTCTCAATCTTGCAAGAGGCTAAGCCTTGCCTCCATATTTGCATAAGGCTAAGCGTTGCCTTTTAATTGCATGATATTAAACCTTGTCTCAATCTTGCATGAGTCTAAGCCATGTCTCTACATTTGCATAAGGCTAAGCATTTCCTTCACCTTGCATGGGACTAAGCCCTGTCCCAAATCCTGCATTAGGCTAAGCCCTGCCTCCATATTTGCGTAAGTCTAAGCTCTACCTTCAATTTGCATGGGACTAAGCCCTGTCTCGAATTTCTGTATGAGACTAAGCTCTGTCTCAATCTCGCATGAGGATAAGCCCTGCCTCTGTATCTGCACAAGGCTAAGCCCTGCCTCCGTATCTGCACAAGGCTAAGCATTGACTTTTATTTGCATGAGGCTAAGCCCTGTCTCAATCTTTGCATGGGTCTAAGCCCTGTCCTGAACCTTGAGCGGGAGTAAGCACTGTCTCCCTTGCACTATCTATTTTCTCTCTTTTTGGGCTAAGCTCTGACCTCAATTTAATATAAGACTAAGACCTGTCTTGTTTCTCCTAGAATCATATTTTTGCACTTCATGGGCTGAAATATCACCAACTTGTCCAAAGTCATCATAGTCTGAAGACATCATCCTCATAGCCGGAAGACACCATGCCATGGCCTGAGGATCTCTCAAAGTTACATATCATTATTCAAAGGCATCATGGTTTGGAGGCACCATTTTCATAGCCCGAGAACATCATATCATGGCCCGCGAATCCCTTACCGCACAATTCATGGCCCAGGACATCATGGTCTAAAGACGCCATTCCCAACCGTCCAAAGATAGTTCTCATGGTCTGAAGTGAATTTGCATCACATTTAAATTTATGCACAGATATATGCTTGTAGTACATCTTTACTTGTAGGTAACCGACGAGCGACCATTACCCCAACATGAGCAATCCCGCTCAAGTTCCTTCACACTACCTCAAACTTGACCGCTTGCCGCAAACATTTTACCTATTCCAAAATCTTGTGCCCGTCCTTGTGATAATCTCATCGGTATATTCCGGTGATGAATTCAGAACTACACGCGACCTGATTCCTGTAAAACCAGGGATATGTAGGCAGCTCAGGAACCGGAGTGCGACCTATGCCTCTCAAATCATCCTACTCGGTCAAAATTGGCCATCATGTCTTTACCCGGCAATTCTTTCATCCTTCCCACGTAAATAGGGGCAGCTGTTGATACCCAATTTTTCCCTATATTATTTTCAAAATGCATATCTATCTCCAAAATAGTACATGAGCATCAACTAACATTTTCCCGTAATTTCTGCATTTTTTAAAAAGATTTTTATTAATTTATCCCAATATTTTATGATATAAATAATTACTGACTGCATTACAAATGCCTTTATAACAATTTTATTACTTAATTTTACTATTTATATTTATACTAATCCTAATTATTTTACAAATAGCCACATTTATATTTTTTGGGTTATAATTGTAATAACTTTGCAATAATAGCCCATGTATGCATTATTACACTATTTTACCAGAAAATTGCTTTTTATATTTTTGAAATATTTTTTTTGACAATTTATACTACTAGGCTGATTTCCTAGTAGTTATTTTATTTATGGTAAAAGAAAATGACAAGAAGTGTATGTTGTCCTAATATACTTAGGATCGTAAAAAATGAAGATAACATAAAGCCTATTATCAACATTGGGCTTGTAGTCCCAATATTGATATCACATGATAAAATGCTACTAGCATTAACTAATAAAACTAACACTAGCTTAGCTAAAAGATGATTATGCCCAAGAGGGACATATACACGCTGCTGATCATCCATAGAGATTGCACTATATAGCCATAGTACCATTGTTGAAAAGTCCATGATGCAAAAAAGCCCAATCCAGCGACTTGTGTTCTTGTAATTTTCTTGTGCCTCGCTTGATAATCATTTCCTTGTACTGACTTATGATACTTCCTATGTTGCTCACATTTTCCTAGTAACAATAGCACCCAAAGCCTAGATTCGAGGAGCTTAACTAAACAGTGTACTTTCATTTGATATTTGTAGCTCTTGCCTCCATCATTGTGCCATTGCCTTTGGTTATTTTCTCTTGAGTTTGCATGGTGATCTTCATTAGATGGCGTACAGTCGTGTATGACCTGGGTGTTACCCCATTTTTCATTATGCAATCCCGTATGCCTCCTCCATTCCATGCATGTCGTGACCAATTTCCTTTCAGTTGTGGCAGACTTGAGTTCCATTTCGTGTGCTGTCCCTGACTCTCTTGCTAAGTTTCTTGCCAAAGGTGACACTTCTCATGGTATATTTTCGTGCTGCATGAAGGTCCATGCCTTGTTCCTCAATGCAGTGCCTAATCAAATGAGTATGTATGTCACCCTTTGGCCTCTTCCTATTTAAGCTTTCCATACTTATGCCTGTCACTTTTCCTTCCTCTAGGGAATGAGTACATAGTAGTGATACCACCTTTCGAGGTCGCAATTGGTGACAAGGTATGGATACAATAACGTCTCCTGCAAAAAAGAACACAAGGTTAGTATAACAAATGACCACCATGTACTCCTCCCCAAGGATTTGCACATATTGGTCCTGTGATATCTCCTGTCCCCTAATCCTCCTGTCCTCCTTGCTTCTCAGTATTGTAGTGAAATCATCATTCATTGTCTTCTCCTCCCTAATTAGCTGAGTATGAGGAGCTTTTGATACCTCATTGCTGCAGTAACTTCTCCTATGTGGGCTTATTCTTCTAAGTGTTGAGATACCTATTGCCTGACTCCCTGTATGACCAAACCATATCCTCCTGTCAATTTCTTTTCTCCTGTTTTTTCCCCATTTGCATATTGACCTCCATCTCCTTTTGTGTTCCCATGTTGTATGCCTATATATCTTAAACATTCTGGGCTTTCTCTTCATCATATTTTGTTTTATTTCTTGTATCTTCTCCACCTTACTGCCTAGTCCTATTAGATCCATGCCAACATTACCTTGCAGGCATTTCCTCATGATTGTTGTGGGCATGAAACCTATAGAAGAAGAAGGTGGAACATGTCCTCTATTAAAAACATATCCAGTGTCCACCCTACCCCATAACTCTTGCCCAATTCGATTACATTTTCTGGGCCTACTGTATCTGCATACTGGCAGCTTCATACAACTCCATGCTGCTGAGTTTTTGCCTAATCCTAAAGTCCCTCCTTTGGAATGAATGAAAAACATTAATACCACCAGAAGAAGGTCCTTTAGGATATAGGACAATATCTCAACTTTAGAACCTGCAAAAAAGCAAACAATGTTAGTGACAACATGAATTACTCTGCTCTCCTCTTTACAGATTTGAGCATGGTTGTTTAGCTCCTTGGTCCCCATAGTACACCAACTGTCTCTGCTTTGTTGTTTCTTCATTTCTTTGCCACCCTTACTCTCAAATATGGACATTGCACCTTATCATCATTGAATATCCTCCTGCCCATTGTGTCAAGTTCCCAGAAACCTTGACATTCTACTGTTCCATTATCCATAGCATAGTCTGCCAAATGGTCTGCCAGCCTATTCCCTTCCCAAAAAATATGTGTCACCCTTAGAGTACATTCTTCCTTTAGTCTCCAGATTTCCTCCATTTGATCAACTATACTCCAGGGTGGTTTCCACACTCCTTCAACCACATTTTTGATCAGCATTGAATCAGTTTGTAACCACACCTGTCTGAGGTTCATTGCATTGCATAGTCTTAGGGCCTCCACTATAGTTGTAGCTTCTGCTTCATTATTTGACCCCTCATTAATCTCCCTTCCACTTGCATAAATCAGATCTCTTTTCTCATTTCTCTAACATAATCCTATTGAGCTTCTTCCTGGATTTCCCCTGCTAGCTCCATCTGTATGTACTTTTACCCAACCTTCATGAGGCAGTTCCCACATCACCTTTTCATACTTTAGCTTAGGGGTGTAGTTTTGCAACATATGCAGTATCTCACTCCACCTATGAGGCACCCTAATGCCATGTTTCCTTAGATGTACCAAGGCTTGAATTGTTGTTGATACCTGGTAAATGACTCGATTGACATATATAGCATCACCATACTTCCAACTATTCCTCCTCTTCCATAGCTCCCATACAATACATGATGGTAAGGCTTGCATAATTGGTTTGATCCTTGCCAGCATCTGTGCAGTCCAACATTTGGTAATAGCTTGGTGAAGTGAGAGGCCTTCTAGTCTAATACCTGCCCTCGAAAGAAAGTACTTCCATACTGTAGAGGTTGATTTAGAGGTAAAGAACAGATGCACTAAGGATTCTTCATGTGGTTCTGCACAGCACCAACACCTTGAGGGCATGAAGTATCCTAGCCTCCTCATAAAGTCATCCAAGGGCAATTTAGCTTTCCACACTTTCCACATGAAAAAGGAGATTTTAAAGGGTAATCCTTTCACCCAAATCATCCTATAAGCCTACCTAGGATTATCTCCTTTTCTTAGATATTCCCAGGCTGATTTAACTGTAAAATTACCTTTACTTTCAAGCATCCAGTAGGGTGTGTCAAGGACTGAGTTCATGTTTGGAGGAAAGATATTATCTACAATGTGCATTGCTAAATCTTCTGGCAGCAACTCTAGGAGTCAATCCACCCTCCAAGTTCCTTTTTCCACCAATTCATACACATTCTGTACTTCTTCATCAATACCAAACTCCTGTGGGACTAAGAAGTACAGAGCTCCTAGACATGTCCAATTGTCAAACCAAAATAGTGATGAACTCATTTTTGGCTTCCAAACAATCTGATGCTCTATGCTATCCCTGCATTCTAGCATCTTTCTCCACACATGAGATCCATTTCTCCATGGTACCACTACTGCATTGATTTTTTTGCAGTATTTTTGGCTCATAAACGAACTCCACAGGCTAGACTGTGTTCTAAAATTCCACCACAACTTGAAAAATAAAGCTTTTGAGACATCATGCACAGATCTAAATCCTATACCTCCCTCTTCATATGGCATGCATAAAGTGTTCCATGATGCCCAATGTCTTCTGTTTCCTCCTATGTTACTGCTCCAGAAGAATTTTGCAAATTTTTTATGTAGTTCTTTAATCACATTACCAGGAGGATTCACAGCTGAGAGTAGATGGATGGGCATGATTTGTAGTACATTTGCAATTAAAACAGCTCTGCCCCCTGTTTATAGTAGTTTACCCTTCCAGGATTGTAACGTGTCCATGACTTTATTCATCAGGTCTTGATAGTAGTCCTTTCTCCTCCTTGCATAGAAGATATGGCAGCCTAGATAGGTGAAAGGGAAATCCTTCTTTCCAATACCAGTTATCCTCTCCACCTTTTGAACTACCTCCATATTTGACAAATGATGCATACAGATGGCTGATTATTTCTTGTTCACCATCTGACCAGACGCTCCTTCATACTCATGCAATACCCTCATAATTAGCCTCAAGGACATATCATCAGATGATGAAAAAATTATAGTATTGTCTGCATATGCTAAGTGATTTATTTTGGGGCTCCACTTTGGCAAGCCAAATCCACAAAAATACAGGTTATAATGCAAAACATTGATCCCCCTCGACAGTGCTTCAGCAGCTAGGATAAACAGAGTAGGTGATAGTGGATCACCTTGTTTGACTCCTCTCGATGACTTGAAGAACCAATAAGGCTGACCATTCACTAGGATATATTACCAATTATTCCCAACCAAATCAAATATTAAACCAATAAACTCTTCTGCAAAGCCCAATTTCCTCAGCATCTTGGTCAGAAACAACCAAGAGATCCTGTCATAGGCTTTTGCCATATAAAGTTTGATTACCACGTTTGGTCCAGCCTTGGTTCTAAGTCTTATATCAGTTATGATCTCTTGTGTCAATAGTGTATTTTCCACTATGCTTCTTCCTTTTACAAATCCTTCCTATTCTTCATAGATTATGTTTGGAAGCATCCCTACCATTCTTTCATGAATAACCCTCAAAATAATCTTGTTCGCAAAGTTGCTAAGACTTATTGGTCTCATGTCTGCAAAAGTATTGACCTATTTCTTTTTATGTAGCAACACCAAATTTGTATGTGTCACACTATTTGGTAACTTTTGACCACAAAAGAAAGCCTTCACCATATCCACCACATCCTGTTCAATTATGTCCCAACATGTCTGATAGAAAGCTCATGTAAAGCCATCAGGTCCTCCTGCAGAATCTGCACTTAACCCCATTACTAGTTGCTTCACTTCCTCCCTTGTAGGTATAGACATCAGTCTTTCATTCTGCTCCTCATCCACCAAAGTAGGCACATGACTTAGGATTTCAAATGTTGTGGGAACCACATTTTCAATGAATTGCTCCTTATAGAATTTCACAGCCTCTTCTGCAATCTGATCCTCCTCTTCTAACCAGTTATCACTACTGTCTTTGATTCTTGTAAGCTTTAACCTTTTCCTTCTTCCATTGACTTGAGCATGGAAGAACTTTGTGTTTCTATCCCCATTTTTAAACAAACTCATGCCAGATTTTTGCCTCCAAAATTGCTCTTCTATATACAGGTACTTAATCATGTCAGCCTACACCTTTCTTAGCCTAGTCCTGTTCTCCTGTGTTGGACTAGCCTCAAACTGCGAAGTGGACAGTTCTTTCTTCACCTTCTTCAACTTAAGATTGAAAAGTGTGAAAGGATTAGCCATGAAGTCTGCACTCCAATTCTGTCTAACCACCTTCTTGAAGGAATCATGCTTGGTCCAGAAGTTTAAGAATCTGAATGCTTTTTTGACAGGTGTTGCTTCAATGTCACACTTCAGCTGCAAAGGACAATGATCTGACCCAATCTTTGATAGATGAGTCACTTCCGGCCCTGGGAATTTCTGTTGAAGTTCTGCATTACCTAAGCATCTATCCAGCCGTTTGAAAATGCAATCCTCATCTGATCTTCCATTCCACCAAGTATAGATGCTTCCTTTGAATCCCAAATCTGTTAAGTTACATGTGTTCACACAACGCCTAAAGTCATCCACTTCATTAATGTGCACAGACAAACCACCAAACTTCTTTTCTTCATCCCAAATAACATTAAAATCACCACCCACAAGCCATGGTGTAGTCATGTCTCTAGCCATTGCATACAATGAGTCCCATAATTCAATTCTCTCAATTGATTCACATTTAGCATACACTAGGGTGAGGACCAACTCTACATGAGTTTCTGTGTGAATGAGCTTCAATGTCAGTTGTTGCACCATATTGTACAGTATTGTGACTTCAGAGACTTCATCTACAAAAGCCCATATTTTATTTGACACAATAACTATAGCTTGAGCCAAGCCAATCCTTCTTCTATATCTCTCCACTTTTCTAGACTGTTGCTTTGGTTCCATAAGCCCTATAAATTCAAAATGATTCTGTCTATGCATTGTGATCAATCTTTCAAAAGCTTGCATAGTATTTACATACCTAACATTCCAGATTAGAGCATCCATTATTGATTAAGGGATTTAGATAAGGTCCTTCTTGTTTGGACACCACCTGTAGAGACTGTAGGGGCTGTGGGGGCATCCTTATTATTTTTCTTCCTTCCTTTTGCACCAGATTTGACCTTATCTACTTCCAGATCATTTGTTTCCTGTGCAGCATCTACAATGTCCACGTTTGTCATAGGAATAGTTATGGCCTGCCCCACACCTTGATTAAATATCTCCTCCCCAACCTTCAATGGAACAGTGATTTCTGCATTTTCCTGTACCTGTGAGTTCCTCTCCTACTTTTGGCCTTTGTTGACAGATTCCTCCACATTGTCTTTCTGTCCTGATCCCCCTGCATAAACAATCAGAATTCCACCTCCTTTGTCTACTAAAACTTCCTTTTCCTTCTCTTTTCCTTCTCTTTGTCTACATTGTTGCTATCTTTTGCTTTGTGTGCCCGAATTTGCTGATCAATTCTTTGTTTTTCCTTTGTTGTTTCGTTTAGACTTTGATCTTCCTCTTCTGCTGCATCTCCTTCTTCCTTCTCTTCACATTGCATTTAATCTGGGATCTCTCCCTCCTCAGGGTCTACTTCAATTTGGTTTACCCACAACCTACCTCCTATCCAGTTCACCTTTTCATTGCTCATAAACTGCTTATAGTCTGGATCTTCAACATGTTCCTTATCAATGTTTTGGTCAAGTTCTCCATTAACTCTTGTGTCCTGAGTTGGCACTTCTTGAACAGAAGTGTTTATTCCAACCACATTCCCTTGAAAAGCTCTCTGAACCCATTGTTGAGTTGATTCATTTTGTTATTTTTCTGCTCTTATTTTCTCAGTTGTATTTTGATTTCCACCATTGCCTTTTTTCCCTTTATCAGTCCTAGGGGACATAGGCTTGTATGGTGGTGCTGCTCCATTCAAACCAGGTTCCTGCTGCACTAGAGTACTCTGATTTCTTCCACCATAACTAGTTGATTATTCTCATTGGCCTCACTATTTTCAACTTCCAGAATAGCAAATTGATTGGTACTATGAACCTGCTGAGGGACTAATGCAGTCTGTTTCTCAGCTGGAACTAATTCTTGGCCAGTTTTATCCTCACTATCAATGTGCTTCCCTTTACCCTTGTTCCAGTTGTCTCTCACTTCCTTCCTTTGTTGTCCTACATTCCCACTACTTTACCACTAGATAGGATCATTAGAGGAGCTGCTTCCTTAGACTTTTGTCCAGCTATTTCAACCAATGCCTCACCTTGTTTTCTGCTGCTCCAAAGGCTTAGTTGCCATAAGTTCAGGATGTGTTTTCTAGCATTCCAACATGTCGTGACCTTGTAACTTACACTCCCTACAATACTTAGGCAAGTAGTCATATTTTATGTTGGTCCAGTCAGTTCAAACTTCACCATTTAATTCATTCTTGATGTCCATTCTAACCTTTTTAGGAAGGTTTGCCAATAAATCAACTAAAACCTTCACTCGCGCACAATTAGGTCTAGTTTTATTCACGGTGGCCATATCCAAATGTAAAGGTTTACCAACTGCTGATGCTAAGGAAAAGAGACATTCTTTGACAAAATATGTTGGCAACAGGTTGGGAAAGGATATCCACGCCATGACTTTTGGTGTTTCTTCCCCAGGCTTAAATTTAGCATCATAGATAAAGGTTCTCATCTGGTATTGTCACAACCCAAAATCTCACCCTTCAGGCCGTGACAGCGTCTAACGTTGAACCTGCTAGACAAGCTAACGTTTGAACTAAATAAAACTCATTAACAACTAAAACGAACGAGATAACTAAGGCATCGATGGTCAACAATATGAAGGTTAACAAATTACCAAAAACAATATAGCAACTTCGAAATAAAACCCATATACAAATCCCAGAACTAGTTTCACATACTCACGAATTGTCTAAGAGATTACTAAAACAAAGGCTTGAAAATAAGTACATATGACTGTCTTTGAACTATAAGATAAGACAGAGCTGAAAATGAAGGTAGAAGGTGACGCCAAGGCCCACGAACGTCTGCGGGTTTACCTCGATATCTCCTGTATATACTGATGGAATGCTCCGACCGTCAGTGACCACCGGGTCCGGCTGCATAGTCTGCACAACATAAAGAAGTGCATGTGTAGCATCAGTACAACCGACCCCATGTACTGAGTAAGTGTCGAGCCTAACCTCGGCGAAGTAGTGATGAGGCTAGGACCGACAACAATTATATGCACATGTGCAATTCTATATAATAACAGGAAAATATCGACGGAAATAAGCAGGTAAGACAGATACAGGGAGAACATGCTGGGGGTAAAAGGGGCAACAAAATGCTAGCACAGTAAACATGGTAGTATCTGAAGTGTAAAAAGTAAAAGCCGGAATTTAACGTCTCAGGACAGATAATGAACAACAAAGGCACGACATGTCCCCTCGTGCATAATCTCGCAATCACTCGGCACGAAATGTCCCCTCGTGTAATAAATAGTAACACTAGGCACGAAATGTCCCCTCGTGCAACAAATAATCAACGATCAACACGGCATGTCCCCTCGTGTGATAAATAATAAACAATAAGCACGACATGTCCCCTCGTGCAATAAATAATAAACGATCAACACGACATGTCCCCTCGTGTGATAAATAATAAACAGAAAGCACAGCATGTCCCCTCGTGCGATAACTAATATAAAAGCAACAATATAATGTGAAAATCAACAATAAGAAGTCTCAAGTGTATGGAAATACTCAATAAAATTCTATCGTCCCGGCAAGGGACTCAGCTATAACCAATCTCGCATCCGAAATACAATTTCAACAGTAAAAGTCTCAACTAAACAATTAACACAATAACTCCCCATGTCATGAAACGACATCAAGGTATCACTTCTAAATCATCAATTACTCATAGTACGTAGAATATTAAGAACACGGTATGATTCATCACAATTGACTCACGGGCATGCATGACCACAACATATAGGCACTCGTCACCCCGCCTATACGTTGGACATGAATTACACATAGCAAATAAGACTCTATATCTAATCCCTCAAGCTAAGGTTAGGCCAAACACTTACCTCAGCTCCAAAGTGCAAGTCAAGCCTCTAATACCGCCCTTCCTTTTGAATCTGACTCCGAAACAGTATTATCTAGACATAATCAACCCAAGTATATCAATAATAGTTCAATAAATCAAACCCATAGCCTAATTACTAATTTCTATGCATTCTTCCTAAAATTCTAACATTCGACCCCGGGCCCGCTTGGTCCAAACACGAGGCTCGGACCAGGACCCGATCACCCATACCCTTACGAGTTAGAATATATAATTTGTTTTAAGATTCGACCCCAAATTGAGGTTGAATCACCCAAAATTCCCAAAAACCTAACTCTACCCAAAGCTCCTAATTTCTATTTTGATTTTAGGATTTTAGGCCTAGATTCTAGTGATTAGGGAAGAAAAGTGGAAGAAATTAGTGTTAGAATCACTTACCCAAGTGTTTGTGGAGGGAGATTAGCTTGAGGATCGTCAATGGGGTCTTGGGGAAGAAGAAGTTGGTGAATTATGAAAACTCCCGTGTAAGTATTCTGTTTTTGACTTAAGGAATTAACTGGGTGATTTTGTTCATCGCGATCGCAAGAAAAGGACTGCGATCGCGGAGAGTCTTGTCCTAACTCACTGCGATCGCAGAAGAGGAGTCGCGATCGCAGAAGAGGAGTCGCGATCGCGGAGCATAGCTTAGCTGACCCTTTTTTTTAAGCAAAGAGGAAGTCGTGCAAGCAAGCGAAGTGAAATCTATTAGAATAGAAAATAGTGCAGCTCGACCAGTATAAGAATAAATTCAGGAAGTTGGCAGGAAAGGTGACTTTCTTTATGCGATCGCAGGAAGAGGTTTGCGATCGCGGAACACTGTGACGTCATACTATGCAATCGCGGAAGGGACCTGGACAGACCTCTGCGATCGCAGAGAAGAAAACACCAGACACCAGAAACTACTCCAAAACACTAGATTTTTGACTCTTTAACACCCCGTTAGCTACCCGAAAATCACCCGAGCCCTTGGGTCTCAAAACCAAAAACACACACGACTCCCAAAACATCCTACGAACTTATTCAAGCATTTAAATAACCAAAATATCATCAAGAACATCGAATCAAACCTCAAAACCCTTAGAATTTTCTCAAACTTCATAAACTTCTAAATTTCCCATTTTTAATGTGAATCACGTCGTTTCAAGTCCGTTTTACACCAAATTTCACCGATAAGACAAATAACATATAATAAACTTGTTCCGGGCTCCGGAACCATAATACGAGCCCGGTAACACGGGTTTCACATCAAAATTCATTTTCAAAAGTCTTTATCATTTTCAGAAAATAATTTTCTTTAAAAATTCATTTCCCGGGCTTGGGACCTCGGAATTCGATTCCGGGCATACGCCCAAGTCTTATATTTTCCTACAGACCCTCCGGGATCGTCACATCACGGGTCTGGGTACGTTTCCCAAAAATGTTGACCAAAGTGAACTTTATTCATTTAATTATCATAAATTCCATTTTTCATCAAATTTCAACATAAAGACTTCCCGGCTACACGCCCGGGTTGCGCACGCATATCGAGGTGAGATTAACGAAGGCTTTCGGGGCCTCAGAACACAAATTTAACTAGAATTACTCAGGATGACCTTTTGGGTCATCACAGGTATTCGCTCACATGCTTATCCTTAACATAGTACACAATTTTTGACATAAATTCTATAAAGTCTCGCTGAAATACTCTCCAGAAATGGGAGGTAAACTGAGTACCTCGGTCTGATATAAATGATAAGGGCACACCGTGCAATCTGACAATCTCTCTCATATAGATCTGAGCTAACTTCTGTGTCGAAGATGAAACCGCCACAGGAATGAAATGTGCTGACTTGGTCAGCCTATCTACAACAACCCATACTGTATCAACCATCCTCAGAGTCCGTGGGAGTCCAACTACAAAATCCATCGTGATACGCTCCCACTTCCACTCAGGAAGCTGAATCTGCTGCATCAAACCACCGGGTCTCTGGTGCTCATACTTAACCTGCTGACAATTCAAGCACCGAGCTACATAAGCCACAATATCCTTCTTCATTCTACGCCACCAATAATGCTGCCGCAAGTCCTGGTACATCTTCGCGGCGCCCGGATGAATGGAATACCGGGAACTATGGGCCTCCTGCAATATTAACTCACGAATGCCATCAACAACATGAACACATATACGACCCTGCAATCTAAAAACTCCCTCAGCATCAACTGTGACCTGCTTGGCACGTCGCTACCGAACCGCATCTCTAAGAGCACACAAATGACGATTATCATACTGCCTTGCGCGAATACGATCATACAATGAAGAACGAGTGACGGGAATAATGCTGCCGCAAGTCCTGGTACATCTTCGCGGCGCCCGGATGAATGGAATACCGGGAACTATGGGCCTCCTGCAATATTAACTCACGAATGCCATCAACATTAGTAACACATATACGACCCTGCAATCTCAAAACTCCCTCAGCATCAACTGTGACCTGCTTGGCACGTCCTTGCCGAACCGCATCTCTAAGAGCACACAAATGACAATTATCATACTGCCTTGCGCGAATACGATCATACAATGAAGAACGAGCGACGGTATGGGTCAAAACACTGTCACCCTCATAAACCTCCAACCTAAAAAATCGATTGGCTAACGCCTGAACATCCAAAGCCAAAGTTCTCTCTCTAACTGATCGATAAGCCAAACTACCCATGCTGACTGACTTCAGGCTCAAAGCATCAGCCACCACATTGGCCTTTCCCGGATGATAGAGAATAGTAATATCATAATCCTTCACGAACCNCAATAGCTGCAAGTTCCAAATCATGGACTGGATAGTTCTTCTCATGAATCTTCAACTGACGTGAAGCATAGGCTATAACTTTCCCATCCTGCATCAACACTGCACCAAGCCCAACCCGCGAAGCATCACAATACATGGTATAAGAACCTAAACCTGTGGGCAGTACCAACACTGGTGCTGTGGTCAATGCTTTCTTGAGCTTCTGAAAGCTCGCTTCACACTCCTCCAACCATCTGAACTGAACACTCTTCTGCGTCAACTTGGTCATAGGGGATGCTATAGATGAAAATTCCTCCACAAATCGGCGATAATAACCTGCTAAGCCCAAGAAACTCCGAATCTTTGTGGCTGAAATGGGCTTAGGCTAATCTCTAACTGCTGACACTTTCTTCGGATCCACCTGAATGCCCTCTGCCGATACAACGTGGCCCAGAAATGTCACCGAACTCAACCAGAACTCACACTTAGAAAATTTGGCATACAACTGACTATCTCTCAGAGTCTGGAGGACGACTTTAAGGTGCTTCTCATGCTCCTCTCGGCTGCGAGAGTATATCAATATATCATTAATGAAAACAATAACGAACGAGTCCAAATAAGGCTTGAACACCCGATTCATCAATTCCATAAAAGCAGTAGGGGCATTTGTCAACCCAAACGACATGACAAAAAACTCATAATGCCTATAACGAGTGCGAAAAGCCGTCTTAGGCACATCAGACGCACTGGTCCTCAGCTGATGATAACCAGATCTCAAGTCTATCTTAGAGAACACCGTAGCACCCTGAAGCTGATCAAATAAGTCATCAATCCTGTTCAGAGGATACTTGTTCTTGATAGTAACCTTATTTAGCTGCTGGTAGTCGATACACATCCTCATTGAGCCATCTTTCTTCTTAACGAACAACACTAGGGCACCCCAAGGAGAAACACTAGGCCTAATGAAGCCTTTATCCAACAAATCCTGCAACTGCTCCTTCAATTCCTTCAACTCTGGCCGGGCCATACGATACAGTAGAGTAGAAATGGGCTGGGTTCCCGGAGCTACCTCAATACAAAAATCAATATCCCTATCGGGTGGCATACCCGGCAGGTCAACAGAGAATACCTCTAGAAATTCACGAACCACGGGCACAGACTCCATAGAAGGAACCTCAGCACTAGAATCACGCCCATAGGACAAATAGGCCAAAAACCCCTTCTCGACCATGCACCGAGCCTTCATATAAGAAATAACTCTACCAGAAGAATAGCTAGGAGTCCCCTTCCACTCCAAAAGAGGTACTCTTGGCAAGGCTATGGTCACTGCCTTGGCCTGACAATCCAGAATAACATGATAGGGGGATAGCCAATCCATCCCTAATATAACGTCAAAGTCAACCATATCCAAAAGCAAAAAACCTGAGTCTCCAAACCACCAATAACTACTACGCAAGCATGGTAAACTCGATCTACCACTATAAAATCACCCACCGGTGTAAACACATGTACAACAGTACTCAAGGAATCACGTGGCATACTCAAATAAGGGGAAAAGTATGAAGACACATAAGAGAAAGTAGAACCCGGATCGATTAACACCAAAGCATCTTGGCAGCAAACTGAAACCGTACCTGTGATAACTGCGTCAGAGGCCTCGGCCTCAGGCCTGGTCGGAATAGCAAAGCATCGGGGCAGAGCCTCTCCAACCTGCACATCTCTGGGTCTACCTACTACGGGCTGACCCCTACCTCTCATGGCCTAGCCTCCACCTCTATGAGTCTGACCTCCACCTATATGAGTCTGACCTCCACCTCTGGCACCACGACCGCCACTAGTTGGCTGAGGGGAAGAGGGTGCCCCTAATGCGGGAACCATGGCACGGGAACCCTGATACTGAGAACCACCAAAACCTCGGGGGCGAAACCTGCAAATATGACCCATACCAGCGCAAGTGAAGCAAGGCTTCGGCTGCTGAGAATATTGACCCTGGAACTGTCCCTGACGACCAGAATGACCACCCTGATAGCTCTGAATCGGCGGTGCACTGATGGGAGCTGAAGGTGCACTGCGGGATACCTGGAGTGCCGACTGATAAGGCCTAGGGGGATGACCTTTGCCAAAGGAATCTATGCCTCCAGATGAGGCACCACTGAAATAGCCGAAATGACGAGGTCTCTTGTCAGACCCCTGTCCACCACCCTGGGATAATACCATCTCAATGCGCCTGGCCACATCGGCTGCATCCTGAAAGGAGATATCAGTACCTTTCTCTCTGGCTGAGCTAGACCCTCAATAAATCTCCAAACCCTTTCCCGATCAGTGGGGAGTATCATAATGGCATGCCTGGCCAGAGTAATGAACCTGGTCTCGTACTGAGTGACGAACATGGAGCCCTATTGTAGACGCTCAAATCGCCTCCGAAGATCCTCTCTCTGAGTAACTGGAAGGAACTTCCCCAAGAACAACTCGGAGAACTGAGCCCAAGTCAGAGGTGCAGACCCAGCTGGTCTGGTCAAGCAGTAATCTCTCCACCAAGTCTTGGCGGTGCCAGAAAGACGAAATGTAGCAAAATCAACTCCATTGGACTCCACAATGCCCATGTTCCGAAGAACCTCATAACAGCTGTCTAAATAATCCTGGGGATCCTCTGATGGTGCACCAGTAAATATAGTAGTGAATAACTTGGTGAACCGATCCAACCTCCACAGAGCGTCTGCTGACATGGCTGCTCCCTCCACTGCTGGTGCCACAATACCCAGCTGAACTACTCCGGCTGTCTAAGGTGCCGGAGTCTGGAACTTAGTGGCAAACTGCTCTGGCGTGTGAATAGCAGGAGTCTGGGTCCCTCCCCCAGCCTGAGATCCAGCTGGTGCAGTAGGAAGAAGACCAGCCTGAGCTACACTCTCCATGATTCCCACTAAGCGGACTAGAGCGTACTGAAGCACTGGGGTGGCAATGAACCCCTCTGGGACCAGGGTTGGTCCAACTGGGACTGTCTGAGTAGGAACCTCACTGGCAAAATCTACCAGTGGGTCCTCTACTGGAGCTGCTACTCTAGCTCTGCCTCGGCCTCTAGCACAACCTCGACCCCTCGTATGAGCTGCAATAGGAGGATCAGGCTGCTGGTCGGTCGATGAGGAAGCGCGCGTTCTCACCATCTGTGAGAGAGTAAAATAGAGACTCAATTAGTATTTAGAATTCAACTGGCACGACAGAGAATGAAAGATGTGAAGTTATTCCTAACTTTGCAACCTCTGGGGGATAAGTACAGACGTCTCCGTACCGATCCCTCAGACTCTACCAAGTTTGTCCGTGAGTTGTGAGACCTAAGCAACCTAGGGTTCTGATACAAACTTGTCACAACCCGAAATCTCACCCTTCAAGCCGTGACTGCGTCTAACGTTGAACCCGCTAGACAATCCAACATTTGAACTAAATAAAACTAATTAACAACTAAAACGAACGAGATAACTAAGGCATCGATGGTACATATGACTGTCCNTGAAAATGAAGGGTAGAAGGTGACGCCAAGGCCCACGAACGTCTACGGGTCTACCTCGATGTCTCCTGTATGAACTGATGGAATACTCCGACCGCTAGTGAGCACCGGGTCCGGCTGCGTAGTCTGCACAACATAAAGAAGTGCAGGTGTAGCATCAATACAACCAACCCCATGTACTGAGTAAGTGCCGAGCCTAACCTCGGCGAAGTAGTGACGAGGCTAGGACCGACAACAATATATATGCACCTGTGCAATTCTATATAATAATAGGAGAATATCGACGGAAATAAGCAAGTAAGACAGATACAGGGAGAACATGCTGGGGGTAAAAGGGTCAACAAAATGCTAGCATAGTAGAACAGGGTAGTAACTGAAGTGTAAAAAGTAAAAGCCGGAATTTAACGTCTCAGGACAGATAATGAACAGCAAAGGCACGTCATGTCCCCTCGTGCATAATCTCGCAATCACTCGGCACGGAATGTCCCCTCGTGCAATAAATAGTAACACTCGTCATGGAATGTCCCCTCGTGCAACAAATAATCAACGATCAACACGGCACGTCCCCTCGTGTTATAAATAACCAACAATCAGCACGACATGTCCCCTCGTGCGATAAATAATAAACGATCAACACGGCATGTCCCCTCGTGTGATAAATAATAAACAATAAGCACGGCATGTCTCCTCGTGCATTAAATAATAAACGATCAATACGGCATGTCCCCTCGTGTGATAAATAATAAACAAAAAGCACGTCATGTACCCTCGTGCGATAACTAATATAAAAGCAACAATATAATGTGAAAATCAACAATAAGAAGTCTCAAGTGTATGGAAATACTATAAAATTCTATCGTCCCGGCAAGGGACTCAACTATATTCAATCTCACATCCGAAATACAATTTCAACAGTAAAAGTCTCAACTGAACAATTAACACAATAACTCCCCATGTCATGAAACGACATCAAGGTATCACTTCTAAATCATTAATTACTCATTGTACGGAGAATATTAAGAACACAGTATGATTAATCACAATTGACTCACGGTCATGCTTGACTGCAACATATAGGCACTCGTCACCCCGCCTATACGTTGGACATGAATTACACATAGCAAATAAGACTCTATACCTAATCCCTCAAGCTAAGGTTAGACCAAACACTTACCTCGGCTCCAAAGTGCAAGTTAAGACTCTAATACCGCCTTTCCTTTAGAATCTGACTCCGGAACGGTATTATCTAGACATAATCAACCCAAGTATATCAATAATGGCTCAATAAATCAAACCCATAGCCTAATTCCTAATTTCTAAGCATTCCTCCTAAAATTCCAACATTCGACCCCGGGCCCGCTAGGTCCAAACATGAGGCTCGGACCAGAACCCTATCAACCGTACCCCCACGAGCTAGAATATATAATTTCTTTTAAGATTCGACCCCAAATTGAGGTTGAATCACCCAAAATTCCCAAAAATCTAACTCTGCCCAAAACTCCTAATTTCTATTTTGATTTTAGGATTTTAGGCCTAGATTCTAGTGATTAGGGAAGAAAAGTGGAAGAAATTAATGTTAGAGTCACTTACCCAAGTGTTTGTGGAGGGAGATTAGCTTGAGGATCGTCAATGGGGTCTTGGGGAAGAAGAAGTTGGTGAATTATGAAATATCCCGTGTAAGTATTCTATTTTTTACTTAAGGAATTAACTGGGCGGTTTTGTTCATCTCGATCGCAAGAAAAGGAATGCGATCGCGGAGAGTCTGGTCCTAACTCACTGCGATCGCAGAAGAAGAGTCGCGATCGCGGAGCATAACTTAGCTGACCCTATGCGATCGCAGGAAGAGGTTTGCGATCGCGGAACACTAGGACGTCACACTATGCAATCACGGGTCGAAGGGATGCGATCGCGGAAGAGCCCTGGACAGACCTCTGCGATCGCAAAGAAGAAAACACCAGACACCAGAAACCACTCCAAAACACTAGATGTTTGACTCTTTAACACCCCGTTAGCTACCCAAAACTCACCCGAGCCCTCGGGTCTCAAAACCAAAAACACGCACGACTCCCAAAACATCCTACGAACTTATTCAAGCATTTAAATCACAAAAATATCATCAAGAACATCGAATCAAACCTCAAAACCCTAAGAATTATCTCAAACATCATAAACTTCTAAATTTCCCATTTTTAATCTGAATCACGTCGTTTCAAGTCCATTTTAAAACAAATTTCACAGATAAGACAAATAACATATAATAAACTTGTTCTAGGCTCCGGAACCATAATACGGGCCCCGTAACACGGGTTTCACATCAAAATTCATTTTCAAAAGTCTTTATTATTTTCAGAAAACAATTTTCTTTAAAAATTTATTTCTCGAGCTTGGGACCTCGGAATTTGATTCCGGGCATACGCCCAAGTCCCATATATTCCTACGGACCCTCTGGGACCGTCACATCATGGGTTTGGGTCGTTTACCAAAAATGTTGACCAAAGTCAACTTTATTCATTTAATTATCATAAATTCCATTTTTCATCAAATTTTAACATAAAGACTTCCCGGAAACACACACGAGTTGCGCACGCATATCGAGGTGAGAATAATGGAGCTTTCGAGGCCTCGGAACACAGATTTAGCTAGAATTACTCAGGATGACCTTTTGGGTCATCACAGGTATTCACGCCCATGCTTATCCTTAACATAGTACATATTTTTTGACATAAATTCTATAAAATGTTTCCATAAAGACAACCTTACCAGTATATGTCTATCACGCAAGCATCCAATATTGCATTCTCTTTTAATTCCACATTGGATTGGAATTATCCTGTGCAATTCACTGAGTTCAGGCCATCCATACGAAAACTTGCATACAACTGCATATTGTTATCCTTATATGACATTCATATGCTCAACTTCAGCTTCAGTAAACTCGACCAAAGGTTGACCTTGAAAGTACGTTTCCATCCTGAATGGAATTGGTTCAACTGTTGCGACTCGATCCTGCATGGCAGCAAAACTCGACGTGGGCTTCACTGCTTTTGCATAATCCATGGGGTGTGTGATGTTTTCCTGGGTCGTGGGGGGCTGGGAGATGTTGGGTGGGGGTTGGGGAGGCAGCCCAGCCACAAGAGGTGGCTGGCCACTGCCCGGAGACGGCACATTTTTTTTTTGATTTTTGAAATATTGAGTAATTATTTTAAAATATTTGTATGCATGAAATTTATTTTTAAAAATTATTAGTTATTCTTACAAATTATTTTACTAATTAATTGGATATTTAACGAATAGCCCCTTTTAATTTCGTTTTAATTAAATCACACCGGCCCAATATTTTAAATTCCAGCCCACATTCGCCCAAGCCCAATCCTTTACTTGAACCACCCACCTTCGAGATCAAATCCTAGCAACTGTCCGGGAATTAGTTTCCTTTTTAGTTAAACACCCCCCTCTAAAACCCTACCTCACATCTCATAACCCGCCGTCATTGTTTCCCTTAATCCCTCCCCTTCTCTCTCAACCATCCCCCGAAACCTAGCCGGCGTCACCTGCAAAACTCCTCGTCTATGGGATTTCTATGTATTTTCCGGCCCTTAGCGGCCTGTTACATCTTCTAGTTTTTCGACTACATGGATTTTTTAGAGAATCTCAAAGAGATTTAACCAGGTTTTGTTTGAAACTTCTCTCACAGGCTTGTCTTTGGCTATTCTCGTTTGTGAGTACTGTTTCTTGCCTGTTTTTTGTTTGAATTTGTGGTTTTGGACCGAGTTTCTTTCATCTCTACTATTTCCGAAAACCCTAGTCTTATAACTACATGGATTTGTTCAGATCCTTGTAGATATTAAGCGTTTCGAGTGTTATTTGGTATTTTCCCTCAAAAGTCTTCTGTTTTGGTTAATACTATTTCGATTCCATTACTTTTCTAAAATTAGGGTTCGTCCTAAGTTTCCTTCAAAAGGTTTTTCTAACTTTCAAGTGTTGAATTCGATTATTCTTTACTGGTTTGATTAATTTCGTGTATATGCTTAAGCTATAGGTGTTTCTATTTATGACACTGATTTCTTCAATTTTTTCTTCCCGTTATTGTGTTTATTTCTGTTAACCAGTTATATTGACTGATTCTATTCTGTTTCGAATGATATTTTCTATTAAAATCAGTATTTTCTGTGATTTTTACCCATTTCCTTATTTGTGACTTTAATTAGTAATACTTGCCTTATTTGAATTATCAATATGACTTAAGGGGCTTGATTGACTCCAATATGGTATATGATTGATTTATTGCCTTATTTGAACCCTAGTTTTGTACCTCTAATTGACTCCCATATTCTAGGAGGGTTTCTCCCAGATTTACCGTGTGAATTGATAGGGTAAATCCCCCAATTAACTGGTTGATTTATTTGGGTTACCCTGTTTATGAATTCTAAATTATTCTTGCCTTTTTTGTTCACCTTACTAAGTGCTATATGTATACTCTCATTCCGATTCTTCAAGACACACAAACATAGTTCAAATCACACACACACAAACAAACAACTTTGCTCTTAAAAACCTCTCTGCTACTTCTGTTCATTGCACTGTCTAGTCGGCTGAATGCCAAGGCTAGACCACTGAGTTTTGCTTACCTTTCATCTTCTGTTTACTATATTCAATTGGTATGTCTCTAATCATATTGTCATTCATTATACTATGAAGTTTAAACCTGTGTACTCTTTTATCTGTTGCTTTACTTCTGTTGAATCCATGTCTCTTCTATCGCCTGATTACCTCTGCATTTAACTCTGTGCCTTTCCTACTGCTTTAATCAGCATGTTCACTCGTGTGTTTAATCCTCAGTCTTTCATGTTTACTGCTTTAATCAGCATGTTCACTCATGTGTTTAAGCTTCAGTCTTTCCTGTTTGTTATCAACATGTCTACTTCTGTGTTTAAGTTTCAATCTTTCCTGTTTATTTATTTAAACAAGCGTGTTTACTTTTGTATCTAAGACTCTCTTTTCTGTCCATTGGCCTCAATTGGTATGACAACTTCTGTGTAATTAAATCCTGTCCTTTCTATGAACTAATTAGCATGACTACTCTTGCATTTAAGTTCTATGTCATTTCTATCTACTTCTTTAAGTCAACATGATTATTTCTATCCTATCCAGTGCTATGTAACCTGGCTCTTTAAACTTATGTGCTTACTGTCTATTGCCTCTAACTAGAATCACTTGGTCCAATTAAGTCTGGATAACTAGCATGCTTTCGTTACTGGTTTGTGTTATGTATTCCTGACTAAAAAGACTTCTATGTTCCCCACCCTTACTACCTTTCTTTGTATGATTATTCTATTCCTAGCATGCTATGTTCCCCGCCTAGTGATAACTAATGGATTAAGTTAAATCTAGGCAATCTGAAACTGGTTTGAAATGGTTGTGATCTTATTTGATTACTGAAACCTTTGTTTGAACTTAGAGTTCTGCAATGGTTCTGTTTTTACTTCTAAACTGTTTCCACTTCTAAACTATTTTCACTTCTAAATTATTTTACTACTAAACTGTCTTCTTAAAATTATTTCTATTTTTCAAGCACTATCTTTCATTCCTACTCTTAGAATATCTAGGGTCGTGTCTCTCCAGTGTGAGCACTGCCTAGGAGCCCATGAGACTCCTCCGAACTCTGACACACTGGGGGTGGCTCTTCCACACTGCACAAAAACTGTTTTCTTTAAAGGATCCTTGGTGTGAGCACTTCCCGGGGTCTCTGTGGCCCTTGGGAACATTGACGCACCAGGATACCCTCTTGGATACTATGAGATGCTGGCACTTCAGACTTGGTTGAAGCCTTGTCTTACAAGTTTACTTTTGGGCCTATTCCAGGCCCCCTATAGTATAACAATATTTATTCTGTAATTTATTCACGTATGGTCTGTAATAAATAATTTTTTGTAAAACAGATATTGAGGATATTAGTAAAATTGGAGAGACTTTTATACATATATATATATATATATATATATATATATTTTGTGGGAAAACGGGTAGAAATGATGCTCTTAGGACTGTTATGATTATCTATATGCATTAGAATCCATGCTTATAGGATTGTTATGTTTATTGGAAAACATACTTACAAGTTCATCATACTATTTGTTCTAAACTTTTGTTTTTCTAAAGTTCTGCATACTCACATCTGCGTTAGTGATCTTGTTTCTAGGTTGTTTACCAATCCTGCCTTCAAAATCATGTTCATAAACTCTCCTATGCGCATTAGAGATCATGTTCTAGAACCTTTACTGCACTCGCCTAGATATCATGCCTATAGTTAAATCGTATAAAAATCAGTTTCATTATCAGGTCCACAAGGAATAGGTATAAAATAGTCCCAATGCCGAGACATCATGCTCGTAGAGATAAATATAATACCAATTCTGTAATGTTTGTTATTACTTTTCAATATCTAGAAATCATGCCTATAGGGTTTAATGAATAAAACTACTTTCCTAAAATCAGTTATTGGTTTATTACAACTCTGGCTCACGATTAGATATCATGCATATAGGATACTGCCAATTTCACCTAGGAAAACCTATAGGACAACTAAAAATCATGAAGTTATGAAACTGTGCTTTGTTTAACTGTTTCTGAATTGCCCAGATTTAGCAAGCCCTAAAATCAGTAGGCAAACTCATTAGGTATCCCTTGCCTCGCTTTAATAAAAATACTGCATATATTCTGCTTTGTGATCACTAGATATCTTGCTATAGGACTTTTAAAGTGTCTGAAATACTGTTGTTTGATACGTGCAATTGCCTGTTTATTTGTGGAGGTAAATGTGGGCCCTTAAACTGTTCCTTTATATGGCAGTCCTATTTATTTTGCTTGTCGCTTAGATTTTATCATTTTAATCACTATAGGAGAGTCTAGATCCACCTTAACTAGAAGTCCTAAACACCTCCAGGACCGTAAGTAAGGGACGGGTAATGCACGCATAGAGTACGTTTAATTAGAATCGTTAATATAACCACTAAGGGGAGGGTAATTGTGTAGTAAAGGATATGATGACCTGTGCGTCAATGCCACGCGTAACACCTCTATTTGAGGAAAGTTTATCGGGTATTGCACAGAAGTGATCCTTTAGGCTAATAAACTTAGGACCTCCTTTATTCATGATTTAATAAAAACTATGTGTTTAAATTACTTTTATTTTCTTAATGACTAATTCACAAAATGAGTTTGGCCGGGACCCACCATTGTGGACCTCGAGGGATGCCTAACACCTTTCCCTCAAGGTAATTTCGAGCCCTTACCCAATCTCTGGTAATGAACCAGTTTCATGAGTTATTTGCATTAGGTGCCCTAACACACCTTAAATCCGTTAGGTGGCGAATCTTCAATTTCCATACCCCTTCCCAAAAGGAAATGAGTACTTCCAAGAATGTCGAAACCCGGACTCCGCGAGGAAAAAAAGGGGCGCGACGGTGATAAGTAAACTCGTGAAGGTGAGAGGGTAAGAGAATACGAAGAAAATGAGTTTCGGCGAAGTTTGACATTTTGAGATAAGATATGGTCCAAGCAATAATACCCAGTATTTTTGAACTAGTTCCATACAAGGTACCACATAATCATGATAGTAATGTTATTAAAATGTGTTAAAAGTGATTAGTATTTTAAGTAATTTGAGATAATTCTTAATTATGTGGATAATTGATTAAGTGTGGGATAATTATGGTATTAAATTGGATTAAGTGGATAAAGATTTTTTGTGTGTGTGGGATACCACATTGTATTAAGCTAAGCCAAGGCAGTACCAATGTGCTTGAGGAGTCATAACACATGAGGTTCTATGTTTACACGTAAAAGTTCTTTGGATAATTACCGTTGCTTGGTTTATTTGTTGGTAATGTAACTTGGAGAATAGAAATTAAGTTATGGCTTGTTTGCCACTATAGAGTTTAGACTAGCAATGTTGGTGATTAATAGGTTTAGTTGTTACTCATCATTGCAAGCATTATCTTTCAATGGAGTGAATATTAGTTGATGAGAAATAACGTGCTATTATATAAAGAATATCATATGGATTTTTCTCTACTTCGATCTTGCCATTACGTGTTTTATCGCAATTGACGTGTGTTATAGGGTTGTCAAGAGAATTGGCTCAGGTATGTTACGGCTATCCCTTATTTCCTTTTGGCATGATCCATACGATACAAACGAAACAAGCAAATGCACAACTTTCATAAATGACTTTATTTATAGAAATTCTAGAGGTGCCTATGTTCTTGATTCCCCATGTGTCCTATTATTCTATCATCTGTTCATTGGGTCTCAGAAAATACGTAAGTTGATAAAGTCTATTTTATGATATTAATCAAAGGCATAACGATCTTATGACATTTCATGAAATCTTATTAACACACTTCTTATGCATTTCAAGCATTTATACATGTGCATTGAGCCATGATCATATGGCGTTATACACGCGTATATTATAGGTATAGGGGATATGGGAAAAGGGAACAATGTTATATAGGCACCACCACCTAATCACCTGGTATACGTTGATGATTTGCCCAAAGGGGCCGAGATAATATGATGGGATGCCCTCAGAGGCTTGATAATGTTATGTACGCATATATCTATACATGGTATGACATTTATACACATATGCATGGAATTATAAATATGAAATGATTTATAGAGCTATTCAGCCTTACATGTTGAGTCTTTTACTCCATGTTTCTGATGTCTTTTATTTACTGATTTTCATTCCTTACATACTAGGTACTTTATTTGTACTGATGTCTCTTTTGCTTGAGGATGCTGTGTTTCATGCCTGAAGGTCCCGATAGACAGGTTGAGATTCCTCCAAGTAGGCTATCACCTCAGCAGAAGGTATTGGTGCACTCCATTTGCTCCGTAGTTGCTTATTTGGTTAGTATGATTTGGACATGTATTGATTAGTATGGCGGGGCCCTGTCCTGACCTGTAAGGTATTTATCTACTCTTAGAGGCTATTAGACATATGTCATGTACGTGAAAGATTGTATGGCCTTGTCAGCCAATGTTCAGTGTACAAGTGATCATTTTGGCCTTATAGGCCCGTATGTCATATGTATAAGTTTGTATTACATGTTGCATCGTTCTATGTCGAGTATTCCCTCATGTTTTATTCTAGTTATCTCACGTCAGCCTTTCCGTCTTATTTACCTATGATAGTATGATATGAAAAGATACATTACGTTAGTACTCGGTTGAGTAAGGTACGGTGTGCCCGTCGCGGCCCATCGGTTTGGGTCGTGACAAAAGTGGTATCAGAGTAGTTATGTCCTAGGGAGTCTACAAGACGTGTCTAGTAGAGTCTTGTTTATGGGTATGTTGTGCATAACACTTATAAGTAGGAGGCTACAGAGCATTTAGGACTGCCATTTTTTCTTCTTACTTAAGATCGTGTGGTAGAGATCAGTTATAAGAATTCAAACTCTTAAACTCTATTTCATTCGTAATACAACGATACCTACATCCCAAAAGACAGTTGGTAAAATGTTGCATGTGGATTTGGAAGAGTTGAGTCAGAGGAACTCGGTTTTGCATAATGCTTATGATGAGTAAATGTAAGATCTTCAGCAAAACATCTGTGTACTAAGACGTGTAAGCTTCTTGATAAGGAGCCTTAAGGCAAGAATATCTATCCCCCCATATGGTGAAAAGAAATGAGAGATGTATAAGGTAGATACAAGTTTTAGCAAGTAAATAAGACAAGGTGAAGAAGGGTACGAGGCGCATAATTAATGAAGATTATCAATATTTATAATTCAAGCAGAGAAATATAAGTCTTTTGAGTTACTTTCAACGGTAACGAATATATATACAATTAGCCAAACACATCTCAATTATGCCCTATGGGAGATGGCATATATAGTTTAAGAGAACGATGGGATATCTGGATTAATATGGGGTTAGAGTAACCCAAAATGGTGGATGGATTGTTTGCGTTAGTTGACATTTCCGAATAATATTGCAAATGCTCTTATAGATCTCCTTGTGAGACACCCTGCTGGTGCACTCTAAAATAGTACAGCTAGATGTGAGTACTACAAAGATAGGCACTTGGAAGGGATAAATATTACTTTAGTGTGGCTCCCGTCCCTAGTAGAGAGAGGATGTTTGGCAACTCGAAGACCCGTGGATGGAGCAATGGGAGCTAAAAGCAAAAGAACGTCTTGTTGAAGTTTTCAGAATAAAGTGACAGACAAAAATATTAGCAAGGAAATAAGAAGAGAGATAATAAAGCATTATGAGTAAGATGTGATACATATATGACAACTCTAGATGAAAATAATAATAAATGATGATATTACAGAGTCTATAGTCAAGGGAAGGAAACGATTAAAGGTACAGGTTTTGAGACAACAAAAGAATATAGGCCATAGAGTCATATCCTCATTTCAAGAAATAAGTTCGTGACTCAAGCGTGATTACCAGAAGGAGAAGTTAGACCCTAGAGTAATACAAATCAATATGGGTTGGTGAACTAGGTAAACTAAACATGAATTAGGAACTGAGTGACGTGATAATAGTCGGCATCATGAAACTTCATATTGCATTCCAGTGATAATAACATGGACAACAGAAGAATAACCTTTAAAGGTAATTCAGGAATACGCTTCCCTAAAGCAAGAAATGTGAGTAAAGTTAAGCTTAAGGGACTATGTGTGTCAGTTACACTAAGTGTCACCCATGTGAGTAAGGACTTTTGTTATCCTTGGTACAGAAGGATTACCTCAAGGAGAGTAAGGGTCATCCATGATGTGAAAAAGCACAAATGATTGAGAGGTAAAACATATATAGGTAGATCGTCGTAGCTCTAAATCTTAGTACGGATTATGTCAGAATTAAGTGGTTCTAGTAACTATGGAATTGTAAAGGAAGAATGCGATAAAAATGAGAAAAAGGGTGAGATTGCACTTATTCAAATCCTACAGATATGCTACGATTCTAGAACATTATGCAAATATGACATCAAGGAGAAGAAGTAAAGTTTCCTTCCTGAGATGTTAGTAATAAATAAGGAGCTAGTGCGAGAGGTAAGTTAAGACAAAGGACATATCCCAAGAGATATTACGCGGAATATAGATATGAGAATGGACAAACGAGTAGTTAGTAGTTGATTCAGGAAGATCCTAGTTATGGCGAGACAAGAGGATACATACAAATCAATAGATCATGCAAGATAAATATAGTAAACCCCAACATAGTGAATCCAGTCTCGCAGATAATGATATGGTGACCCTTGAAAAAATATTCAAATAGGAGTTAGGGTAGTTAAAAGTACCGTATGAGTGTTATGAAAAAAAAGAGAGTTCCACTGGGAAGTCGGTAAAAATATTAGTTCAGAAGCAACCCTACAAGCACAAGAGCGTGGAAATAAGTAACTACGGATAATTATAGGCGAGGAAGAATGTCACGACCCAAAATCCATAAGGGTCGTGATGGCGCCGAACCCCACGGTCAGGCAAGCCAACACTTAAAAATTAATGAACCTTTATTATAATATTTGAAATCCTTACGTTTCACTTTATTACATAATAGTTGAATAAAAATCTGTTAAGAAAATGTAATAGTTTAATAATCCATTTTTAATGAAACACATCCCGGAACCTGGTGTTACAAGTGCATGAGCAAATTTTTTAAGAATTATACAGATACTACAATGCTTGTCCGAAATACAAATTGGACAAGAAATTTAGAAATAAAGTACAATACATCTGAGGGAGACTTCGTCGGCCGCAGGTCGACTCCAGATGGTGCAGCTCGTCTAAGTCCCCAATTCAGCCACATTACTGCATCAAGCAGGGCCACTAGCTATGAATGTACCTGTGCAATAAAAATGCACAACAAGTGTAGCATGAGTACGAAAATAACGTGTACTTAGTAAGTATCCCGCCTAACCTCAGAGAGGTAGTGACAAGAGGTCGATTTTGACACTTGCTAGAGGTAAATACAAAATAATAGATGAAGGATATCAACATGGTTATTAACATCGAATGACAAATAACGACAAGAAAGATCAATAGTTTCCATAAATTTATAAACTCTCCGGCATTCGTCATTTCATTTAGCAATTTACGTCTATAAGACAATTTAACAGTTCAAGTCATAGATGGTATATAATATGTATATATAATGGGTAGGAGATGCCGAGGGTCGAACGGCCCGAACCAACAATAATGTGCACTGTCGAAGGGTTGAACGGCTCGAACCATAGATGCATCTATTCCGCCGTGTACGGCCCGCTCCCATGAGAGTAGTGGAAAGAATCACTCCGCTCGCGGAATATATATATTTCTAAGCGGTCACATATAAATAACAGAGTTACCCTGCTCGCGAATCATACCTGCGACTTGGGTACCCATATAGATACACACATTCCAGGAATACATCAGGAATTCATAAGGAAATATTTAGCCAAGGAAAGGATAAATTCTATTTTTAGATGATTAGGATAATGAAGTTTAACCTACCAAAATATTCATTTACTAATTCAATGATATTAGACAGTCTTGTTTTACCAACATATTACAAGTACAACAAGTAAAACATGCTAGTGGGTCCTAGGCTACCCGGACATAAGCATAATAGTAGCTACGCACAGACTCCCGTCACCTCGTTCGTACGTAGCCCCCACAAATAGTAGCACATATTTAATTAGTTCACGTATGGGGACAATTCCCCCTCACAAAGTTAGAAAGGAGACTTACCTCACTCCGAAGATTCATAAGCGGCCTCCAAGCCCTTCCGACGACTCCAATTGATGCACAACGCCTCAAAACTATTCAAATAATGGGAAAACCAATAAAACTTCACTCTAATACTTGTAAAGATTCAAATTATATAAGTTCCCAACTCCGTTGGAAAAGTTGACCAAAATGCCCTCGGGCCCACGTGCCCGATTTCCGAAATTTCTCAAAGATAAATTCTACCCATAGCTTTACTAACTCAAATATACAATTTACTCTAATTTTCATGCTCGAATTCATGGTAAAAATCTAAAATTCCAAATTCTGGGTCTTCCCCAAAAATCCCAAATTTATATTAATTTTCCATGTCTAAATCCATGTAAGATCACATATTTAAATCAAAAATAAGAAGAAATCACTTACCTACTGTTGCTTGGTGAAAATACCTCCTTGAGCTCTCCAAATCATCCAAGCCAAATGAAAGAAATGGGCCAAAACTCGTTTTTAAAACAATCTGCCTAGCTTCTTCATCGAGTTGTACATTGCGCTGTGCAGGTTGTACATCCTATTACAATTTTCTCCTGTTGTACACCTACTATTAAAACACCCATATCTCCTTGTAGAAATATCCAAATGATAAACGATTTGAAAATTTAGACACTAGACTCGATGATCTCTCATTTGATAGGTTGTAAACCATATAAATCCTTATATATTCCGAGATATGAGCTTCTAAAGTCGACTCCTTGCATTAGAAACATTCTATCGAAACATCTTCACCAGCCATCTTCAATCGATCATAACTTTCTTATCAAATGTTCAATTAATGAATGGTTTAATTTTCTGGAAATTAGAGTGCAAGGGCTACAACTTTTATGTTTAGCAAATTTTCAGATTCCTTATAGATTTTGATATATATGCCTCCAAAGTGAGCTCCACGATGCACCAGTTGCTGTCCAAAAGTGCAGCAGAAATTCCAGCAGTTTTTTTTTGTTTTTTTTTTGTCCGAAATTCAGTTCGTTAACCATCTGAAATCCACCCGAGGACCTCGGGACCTTAACCAATTATACAAACATGTCCCAAAACATGATACGAACTCGCCCGAGGCCTCAAATCACATCAAACAACGTCGAAATCATGAATCGCACCCCACTTCAAGCTTAATGACCTTTAGAGCTTGAAACTTCCACATTCGATGCCGAAACCTATCAAATCACATCCGATTGACCTCAAATTTCTCGCACAAGTCACATTAGACATTATGGACAAATTCCAACTTCCAGAATTGGAATCTGAACCCGATATCAAAAAGTTAAACTCTCGGTCAAACTTCTCAAAAACCTTCAAATTTCTATCTTTTGCCAAATGACTTCAAAATGACCTACGGACCTTCGAATTCACTTCCGATCACGCTCCCAACTCCAGAATCACCATACAGAGCTATTCCCAGACTCGGAATCCTAAATGGACATCAATAACACAGAAATGCACTTCAACCAAGACTTATGAAATTCCTTCTAAAATGCTAACTTCCACAATATATGCCGAAACGCTCCCGGTTTATCCAAAGCCCGATACGAACATATGCCAAATTCCGAAATCATCATACGAACCTGTCGGAACCTTAAAATCCTGATTCCGAGGTCGTTTACTCAAAATTCCAATCTTAGTCAATTCTTCCAACCTAAGGCTTCCGAAATTCGAATTTTCTTTCCAATTTGACTTCGAACTTCCCGAAATTCGACTCCGACCACACCTAAGAGTCATAATACCTGAAATGAAGCTGCTCATGTCCTCAAACCTCCAAACGATGCGCTAGATCTCAAAACGACCGGTCGGGTCGTTACATTCTCCCCCACTTAAACATGCGTTCGTCCTCGAACGTGCTAAGAACTGCAATGGAGTTGCCTGAAATCACTGTTTAACACTTCGTGCACCTACCTGTGCTACCACCACTCAGTTGAATACATTAGCTTGATCGATTCTGAAGACATCCTCTTTTATCCATACTATAAGCTTAGAACCCAGTTCCAACACCTGAATTTCTCTGCCAGGCCTGTTGCAAATATATGAAAACCATATCAATTACCACACAAGGTACTAGAACACGACTGCGTACCTTTGCTGATTTAGCATCGTGCACCGCATAATTCACCATCTAACAATAATGACATTCCCTGAACCTTAATAGCCAAAATTCCATGAATCTGATGCTCCCAGTGCATCTTCTGATATATATATATATATATATATATATATATATACATCCTGCTATAATGCCGACGATACTACCACAACGGAGGAGATGTGTAGAAATTTCTAACCAACTGCGGAGTTAACCAGACATTGAATCTTTCCCCTTGACTAAAATCATCATCTCATTACGAACCAAACAATGGTAATTATCCTGTAATATACTTCACATAATCTCACCGCACTGATTCCTGATACCATAATTTCGTCTCGCCCAATATGAACTGCTCAGGTTCACCACATGCATGACCAACAGTCTCACATGATGCCACAACGCGCCAATAGGCCTCAACTCGAACATGATGCATAAATAAATGACTCAGGAAGGGACTACTCGACTCACGTAATTAATATGAACTTTCCTCAGAAAATAGGAAGCAAAACACAGGAAAAGTAAATGTGGGAACCTTACTCAACATCGCACTGTTGCGGCGTGCAACCCGATCCAAATAACATACCCGTGGCGGCGTGCCACCCAATCCCATCATGAAATTCACATAAGGAAATACACACTGAGCCGAATTGCTCACTATTACAAATTACTGAATATCGGTCACAAGCACGCTAAACGCATAATACCATCCTGTGGAGACTGATAGAGCCATACGCTACCAAACTCAAGCACAACTGAGGTGAGATATATATACTTTGAATCTCAAGAGCTCTCCTGCTCACATAACCTCATCACTACACGGAGACTCAACACATAGGAATTATCAAGCCGTTTCACAACTCACACGACACAATCATAATATTACATGAATTGGACGAAGACGGAACAACATATGATATTCCAACGCCCCTCCTTGAGAAGCGCCATACTGGAATGAACACACCTGATTCACATGGAGCCCACAACCACATTGAATCCATTCACAACCCTCAAGCCGATTCCGCTCACACTCAACTAGGCTAATAGCTTTACCTGGGTCCATAATAACCCACTTTTTCTCATAACACGCAAGGACAACCATCATAGACGGAGCAAACCCCCACATTCCACAACCAAATGAACTGAGCGCCCTCCAGGAATAAATTCTCTAATAGGTAATATTACCACCTCCTTCATACTTGGATTAAACCTTCAATCAATCAGGTGACTACATGTCACACTTATACAATCTTCATGGGGTCACGCTCCCACGACCTTCCACACAAGGTAACAAGTCGGCACATCCACACCACCGACCAACTAACGTTGTACAGCAAATCGAGAATCCATGACCAAGGTGCAAATCCTCTTTCACAAAACACCGATCTCAGGTGACGCTCAAGACAACACCAGCTTACTCTAAATATTCAAACCCCTTTTCTTGCTCATCCAAGCTCATGACATCCTTGCCAACACCGAACCGTAACCCTGATCCTCACTTTCAAATTTCATACCGCTCACTGCACCTAACATGCCAATATGCGATAGTACAAGAGTTTCATCATAACTCCTGAACCACTAATGGGGTGAACACTTCATCACATAGAAACTTCTTACTTAACCCAATTCAAGAGAACCATAACAACACACGAGTGAATTCTCATAATCACAAAACATGCAAATCCTCAAGTAATAGTCTATACCACCATAATCCTTCCGGGATCTGCCTACACATGACAAGCCATAATACTTGAATGCTTCCAAATAAAATCAATTACGGCGGTCATCGGGCACTCGCACGCACTGTCAACAATATGCCAATTCCACCATGTCTAACCATCTACCTTTTTCTAATTACTTCTCCTTAATTTGACTTAGAAATGATGAAAACTCCAGTCAACACATAATAACTCAACTCACACTCATCTTGAGTGACCCCATTCCACGAGACTACTTTGTCTCCAATCCCATGACTGTTTCATGCCCTCCTTGCATGCACACTCGCATCTTCGACTGGTATACCAATCCTGATAATCCTTCTACAAATTCAGAGTTTATTTCTCTCATTCCTCCAATGCTACACCGCAACCCGAAAACATCATGGAAACTGCGGGCTTGAAACCCTTAAACACCGCATTCTTAACCTTTGAATTCATTAGGACCACATTTGAGTGTCGCCCACTCTGGCTTGGTATCGACTATAATCTACTCCAAGGTTTCGCTAACACCTGAACACCCATCTTAATAAAGAATCCGACAGACCAACTTCCCTTGCAAATCATCTCTGTACTAAACCTGATTCCATAAGGCCAACCTTTGCACACATTTATCAAATCCTATGCTCAATTACTACTCATGTACTCTTCCGCTAGTTGTAATAACCCTCTAATATGCCGATAACCATAGTTTTTTCAAGTAGATAACCATGCAACCCAATCGTAGGTGGTGAAACTCTCCCACTTAGCCTGAAGCCACTATTACACAAATCTGGAACTCACCAAGCATCTTCCTTCATATCAAACAACTCCTTTCTGTTGCATCCCATCTCCCGTCGCAATGGCCGATATTTCAATTTAAGTCCGTGGACCCAATCAGCGTCCTCTAGAACTCTCAAATCACTCCAAACTTCTCCTCAATATGTGCATCTATATTACCACAGAACTCATATGCTACGCTGTCACTCTCCCACTTTGGTCAAACTTCTCCTCTAAGCAACTGCTCGACTTCCGCTTCTTACACCTGACCTTCTAGAAATTTAATCATTGCCTGACAATTCCCACATGTCTTTCTTTCCTTATCGTATGCTGCCCAATTGTTGCCTCAAATAAATATCATTCTCTGTAGAACTTAAACAAGCAGATCAACACAACCTGAAACTTATCCGAAGATCATCTTTCTCGAGCTGCCTGCATTAGAAATACCTATTCAATCCTGAACCACCGCACACCACGATCTCTGACAGTCGCTTCTTCCCTACTACTTCACAATATTCGGATCTGATGCAACCGAAGAAACCATAAATCCGGCAAACTTAACACATTTTATTCGATCAGGGACGACGATACCACATCACGGATAAAGATTCCACCTCACTTGAAAACACCAAGCCTTACTACTTTGTCAACCCAAACCTGACCATATGTAGTCCAATTGCCTTTCCTCCGCCGGAACTAAAATACTGAAACCTCGAAATCACGCTCTGAGAAGACCTCCATTCAAGTCATTCATTACCCCGGCATATGGGAAAGCATTATACCATCATATGAACACCGCATGATAACCAATCGTAAGCATCATAACAATCTGAGCATAGCCTCAAAGTTCTCAGAAATACAACTACTGAGCTGAAACAACATAATATTCTTTTGCAGGGCAACAACAACAACCCCAACCAACTACACATGGGAAACATCTCGCACCATATCAGTAGCACCATTTCAATTCCTCAAATCCACGATTCATAGCAAGCACTTCGCGACGTATAAGGTTGAGTAGGAAGAAACATAGGCATAAGCCTCAAAGGAATCAAATCGCACGATGTGGAATCAAGAAGGGAAGTACTCATAATAGCCCTGTAGCCTCTCCAAGATAAGTACAGATGTCTCTGTACCAATCCGCAAGACTCTACTAGACTTGCTCATAACTCGTGAAACCTACGGGAACCTAGTGCTCTTATGCCACGTTGTCACGACCCAAAATCCATAAGGGTCGTGATGGCGCTGAACCCCACGCTCAGGCAAGCCAACACTTAAAAATCAACGAAACCTTTATTATAATATTTGAAATCATTACCTTTAACTTTATTACATAATAGTTGAATAAAAATCTGTTAAGAAAATGCGATAGTTTAATAATCAATTTTTAATGAAATACATCCCAGAACCCGGTGTCACAAGTGCATGAGCAAATTTTCTAAGAATTATACAGATACTACAATGCTTGTCCGAAATACAAATTGGACAAGAAATTTAGAAATAAAGTACAATACATCTGAGGGAGACTCCGTCGGCCGCGAGTTGATTCCGGATGGTGCAACTCGTCTATGTTCCCAAGTCATCCACATTACCGCATCAAGCAGAGTCACTAGATATGATTGTACGTGTGCAATAAAAAAGCACAGTAGGTGTAGCATGATGACGAAAACAACATGTATTCAGTAAGTATCCCGCCTAACCTCAGGGAGGTAGTGATGAGAGGTCGATTTTGACACATGCTAGAGGCAAATACAATATAATAGATGAAGGATATCAACATGGTTATTAACATCGAATGACAAATAACAATAGGAAATATCAATTGTTTCCATAAACTTATAAATTCTCCAGCTTCCTTCATTTCATTTAGCAATTTACGTCCATAAGAAAATTTAATAGTTCAAGTCAAAGATGGTATATAATATGTATATATCATGCATAGGAAATCCCAAGGGTCGAACAGCCCGAACCAACAATAATAAAATGTGCACTGCCGAAGGGTCGAACGGCTTGAACCATAGATGCATCTATTCCGCCGTGGCGTACAACCCGCTCCCATGAGAGTAGTGGAAAGAATCACTGCGCTCGCGGACTATATATATATATATTGCTAAGCGGTCACATATAAATAATAGAGTTACCCCGCTCGCGAATCATACCAGCGACTCGGGTACCCATATAGATACACATATTCCAGTAATACATCAGGAATTCATCAGGAAATATTTAGCCAAGGAAAGGATAAATTCTCTTTCTAGATGATTAGGATAATGAAGTTTAACCTACCTAAATATTCATTTAGTAATTCAATGATATTAGACAGTCTCGGTTTACCAAATAAGTTACAAGTACAGCAAGTAAAACATGCTAGTGGGTCCTAGGCTACCTGGACATAAGCATAATAGTATCTACGCACGGACTCCTGTAACCCCGTGCGTACGTAGCCCCCAAAAATAGTAGCACATATTTAATTAGTTCAACTATGGGGACAATTCCCCCTCACAAAGTTAGAAAGGAGACTTACCTCGCTCCGAAAAGTCATAACCGGCCTCCAAGCCCTTCCGACGACTCCAATTGATGCACAACGCCTCAAAACTATTCAAATAATGAGAAAACCAATAACAAATCACTATAATACTTGTAACAATTCAAATTATATAAGTTCCCAACTCCCTTCGAAAAGTTGACCAAAATGCCATCTAGCCCACGTGCCCGGATTCAAAAATTTCTCGAAGATAAATTCTACCCATAGCTTTACTAACTCAAATATACAATTTACTCTAATTTTCATGCTCGAATTGATGGTAAAAATCTAAAATTCCAAATTCTAGGTCTTCCCCAAAAACATTAAATTTATACTAATTTTCCATGTCTAAATCCATGTAAGATCACATATTTAACTCACAAATAGGAAGAAATCACTTACCTAGTGTTGCTTGGTGAAAATCCCTCCTTGAGCTCTCCAAAATCGTCCAAGCCAATTGAAAGCCAAAACTCGTTTTTAAAACAATCTGCCCAAGTGGTTCACCGAGTTGTACCTTGCGCTGTGCAGGTTGTACATCCTATTACAATTTCCCCTTGATGTACGCCTTATATTAAAACGCCCATAACTCCTTGTAGAATTATCCAAATGACAAATGGGTTGAATATTTATAAACTAAACTGGACGATCTTTCATTCGATAGGTTTTACACCATATACCTTCTTATATATTACGAGATAAAGTCGGCTCCATGCATCAGAAAAATTCTGTCAAAAATACTTCACCAGCCATCTTCAATCAATCATAACATTCTTATCAAATCTCCAGATCATGTTTAATTTTCTGAAAACTAGAATGCAAGGGCTACAACTTTTATGTTTTGAAAATTTTCAGATTCCTTATAGATTTTGATATATATGCCTCCAAAGTGAGTTCTACGATGGACCAGTTGCTGTCCAAAAGTGCAGCAGAAATCCTTGCATTTTTTTTCCGTCCGAAATTCTTTTCGTTAACCTTCTGAAATCCACCCGAGGCCCTCGGGACCTTAACCAATTATACCAACATGTCCCAATACATGATACGAACTTGCTCAAGGCCTCAAATGACATCAAACATTGTCGAAATCATGAATCACACCCCAATTCAAGCTTAATGAATTTTATAACTTGAAACTTCCACATTCGATGGCGAAACCTATCAAATCACGTCCCATTGACCTCCAATTTTTCACACAAGTCACATTCAACATTATGAACCTACTCCAACTTTCGGAATTGGAATCCGATCCCGATATCAAAAAGTCAAACTCTCGGTCAAACTTCTCAAAAACCTTCAAATTTGTATCTTTAGCCAAATGACTTCAAAATGACCTAAGGACCTCCGAATTCACTTCTGATCACGCTCCCTACTCCAGAAAACTAACATCAATAACACCGAAATGCACTTCAGCCCAAACTTATGAAATTCCTTCTAAAATGCTAACTTTCACAATATATGCCGAAATGCTCCTGAGTTATCCAAAGCCCGATCCGAACATACGCCCAAGTACAAAATCATCATACGAACCTGACGGAACCTTCAAATCTTAATTCCAAGGTCGTTTACTCAAAATTCCAATCATAATCAATTCTTCCAACTCAAGTCTTCCAAAATGAGAATTTGCTTTCCAATTTGACTCCAAACTTCCCGAAATTCGACTCTTACCACGCCTACGAATCATAATGCCTGAAACAAAGTTTCTCATGTCTTGAAACCGCCGAACGACGCACTAGAGCTCAAAATGACCGGTCAGGTCGTTACAAAGAACATAAAAAAAAATCCTTCAAGTATAGGATATGATAAGCTCGCAGCTTTACAAGAGTTAGAGGGTCCTCCCTAAGTAATACAATGAAAGACTAGATGAATAAAATAAGGAAGAAGGCTTCAATATAAGAATTAATAACTTGAAGAAGAAATGGCCATGTAAAAATAGTCTCACTACAATGTCGTATGCACTCCATAAGAAACTGGAACCTATCCTTGCTAGTGAACGTGAAGTAAAAGTAAAATTAATATTCCAGATCATATGAGTTGTACAAAAATTCCGGCATGCGTGGGAATAACATAAGCTAAATATGCACGCAACAATAGGGCAGAAATCTGAGAAAGAACAAAAGGAATTATTCGATAAATGATCCAGAGTTAGTTACAAACGCACATAAGATTTCAGAGTATTATCCATGCAGCATATATTTTGACAATCATACAACCGTATAAGACTCCGGTATAAGTTAAAATAAAGAATTGAGACCAGGTCATAGACAAAGGATTGAATTGTTAGAAGATTGTATCATGGATATTCCATAGCGCCCATGAATGGCTAAAGTAATAACTAATACCATGAGCCGCAGATCGAAAGATAGCTTAAGCCGACATACAGGCTGATCAGAGGGAAGAGGAAACTAAAAGAGTTACATCAACTAAGTAAATCAAGAGTCTGATTAGTGGACCTAGAAAATTATAGAAATCATGATTGAGATCATTGTAGAATCACTCTTAATATCAAAGGTACAAGAGATATAATACAACAACCATATTCTATAACGGCTTTACGATAAAGCTAGTTAGAAATGTACCAGCCTCATAAGAAGTCATTATGAAGCTCTGATGAGCGGTGATTTTACCACTTATTTTGGTCTATTTTCTTTACATTTTGCTTCCTTTGAAGTTGTTTATGGTGTGTATTGTTAAATGTTCAGGTAAATGATGCCATGAAGAGAGTTGAATTCAATTGAAGTGGAATTGAGCAAAAGAGTGGAAATAATGTAAAATTCATCGGTGATTCAACATGTGTGGAACTGTCACGCCCCAACCCTGGGGGACGTGACTGACGCTTAACCGAGTGAACCCGGTCAAGCAAGCCTGACTAGCCTTTCCTACCTGTCTCATTTCGCCCCGTGGTTATGTTATAACATCATTTACTGAGTTAGCAGGAAATAAAGCAAAAGCGTACGTTCGTGATATTAATCCATTCTTTCTTATATATCGATATCCACAATTAGGTTATCCAAAACATACATGCTAATTATAACCCTTACGAGAGGGAATTACAGTTACAAGTTATCCCAACAATTACCTAAATATTACATGACCCACATGAGTGTCTACAGAGCCTCTAAGATAAAGAGGATGAACATAGTTTAGCCGGCGACAAGGCCCCGGCTATACCTCAAAATAGAACAACATACACAAAAAGAGAGAAACACATTTTTATACATGGCCCCGGTAGGAAATGGGGCTCACCAGAACTTCTGTAAGGAGGAGGAGAAGTAGGCACCACTATCGACAATCAACGCTACCAGCTACAGAGCCACCTACATCCATAAGAAGATGTAGCGCCCCCGACAAAAGGGATATCAGTACCATCGAATAGTACTAGTATGTATGAACAAACTCTACTCTAGATAGAATAAACATCGAACATGTAATAATACAATTAGAGACATCAAATAACAAGTCACAAAAATAGGGGAAACACAAACAAGAGTCACCATATTTGCTTATCCCGTTATGCCATCTTTTGGATAGTAGATCTTTTAAAGCCAAGTGCCACAATTTTAATATACCACCATGTCATTTTAACACAGAGTCCGGTCTCGGCCCGACCAGCTAAGCCATCCCAAGTGAGAATTTACAACATCATAGTTTTATAATTACCACCGTGTCATTTTCACACAGAGTCCGGTCTCGGCCCGACCTGCTAAGCCATCTCACTTGAAAGAGTGAGACATTACCAATATCATATTTCTGATGCGATTACCACCATGTTTACATCATAGAGTCCGATCACGGCCTGATCGGCTAAGCCATCTCACTCTGGGACATAACCATATCAATTTAATCCTCTAGTTCACATCCCTTCCCATCATTTATTATATAGTTCTTGGCACTTGGTCATATTTAACCATTTATGTTCCATTCCTCTCTTTAACCATTTCATATGCTCATCTTTCATATCAACTAGAACCAACACATATGAGGATTCACACACATAATCAAAGAAGAGCATGATAATCACAATTCATACTTTCAAATGGCATAGTGAGATGGTAGTAACTTAGAACAATATGGAAGCAAGAGTTTCCCATCTTAACACATAGAACCCATCATTTCTTTATAGAATCAAACAAGGGGACTCATACCGTATATTTGAGCACCAACGAGTCCATGCTATGAAGATTAGAGTTAGCCATACATACCTTATTTGGGGTTTTCCCTTAATGTCTACCACAATTTGTCGGAACCTTTAGCACCTTCAATCTATTTCACAATGTAGCACAACTGAACCCAAAATTAGGGACAATAATTGTAGCCCTATCTCACTTGAGAATTATATCAAACATTATGTGTTCATTAAGGTTGCATGGTCCCTTTTTCGTGAAATATTACCCCAACCCATTTCCCCTATATGATTTGGGATTATTTGATTACATGCATGCAATGTGACGACTATTTCCCTCATAAGTTACCTCCCCAATGACCCATTATAGCTATACTATGGAATTAAGAGTTTTGGTGATGGATGCTTACCTATTGGGAAGGAGACCCTTGATAATCTTCAAGGTGTTTGGGTAAGAATTGGAGGACAATGGATGAGATCACTTCCTATATCTAAGACCTCTCTTCCTCACTCTAAATTTCCAGAAAATGAGCTTAAAATGTTGAGAAATGGGTTTTATATGGGTCTGGGTGGTGTTTAAAAATTAGAAAATAGATAGTCCAAGATTTCGGACTGGGCTACAGACCTGGCGTCGCCTGGCTAACGCCTGGTCTTGCCTGGCTTTTCACTCGATCGCACGAGTCAGGTTATCCAAAACATACGTGCTAATTATAACCCTATCAATATCTACAATTAGGTTATCTAAAACATACATGCTAATTAAAACCCTTACGAGATGGAATTACAGTTACAAGTTATCCCAACAATTACCCAAAACATACATGACCCACATGAGTGTCTACGGAGCCTCTACGATAAAAAAGATGAACATAGTTCCGCCGACGACAAGGCCATGGCTATACCTCAAAATAGAACAACATACCCAAAAGTGAGCAATACATTTTTATACATGGTCCCGGGAGGAAATGAGGCTCACCAGAACTGCTGTAAGGGGGAGGAGAAATAGGCACCACTATCGACGATCAGCGCTACCAGCTACAGAGCCACCTACATCTATAAGAAGATGTAGCGCCCCCGACAAAAGGGGCGTTAGTACAATCCAATAGTACAAGTATGTATGAACAAACTCTACTCTAGATAAAATAAACATCGAACATGTAATAATACAATTAGAGACATCAAATAAAAAGTCACATAAATAGGGGAAACACAAACAAGAGTCACCATGTTTTCTTATCCCGTTTTTCCATCTTTTGGATAGTAGATCTTTTAAAGCCAAGTGCCACAATTTTAATATACCACCATGTCGTTTTCACACGGATTCCGGCTAAGCTATCCCAAGTGAGACATTAAAACATCATAGTTTTATAATTACCACTGTGTCGTTTTCACACGGAGTCCGATCTCGGCCCAATCGTCTAAGCCATCTTACTTTAAATAGTGAGACATTACCAATATCATATTTCCGATGCGATTACCACCATGTGTACAACATGGAGTCCGATCTCGGCCCAATCGTCTAAGCCATCTTACTTTAAATAGTGAGACATTACCAATATCATATTTCCGATGCGATTACCACCATGTGTACAACATGGAGTCCGATCTCGGCCCTGATCGGCTAAGCCATCTCACTCTGGGAAATAACCATATCAATTTAATCCTCCAGTTCACATCTCTTCCCATCATTTATTATATCTTTGCAGTTGGGCATATTTAAACATTTATGTTACATTCCTATCTTTAACCATTATACTCATCTTTCATATCAACTATCACCAACACATATGAGGATTCGCACATATTATCAAAGAAGAGCATGATAATCACAATTCATAGTGTCACATGGCATAGTGACATGGTAGTAACTCAGAATAATATGGAAGCAAGAGTTTCCCATCTTAACACATAGAACCCATCAATTCTTTATAGAATCAAACAAGGGTACTCATACTGTATAATTGAGCACCAACGAGTCCATTCTATGAAGATTAGAGTTAGGCATACATACCATTAATTGGATTTTCCCCTTAATTTCTACCACAATTGCCGGAACCTTTAGCACTTTCAATCTATTTAACAATGTAGCACAATTGAACAAATAATTATATCCCTAGCTCACTTGAGCATTATATCAAACATTATGTGTTCATTAAGGTTTCATGGTTCCTTCTTTAGTGAAATATTACCCCAACCCATTTCCCCTATATGATTTGGGATTATTTGATTACATGCATGCAAGGTGACCACTATTTCCCTCATAAGTTACTCCCCAATGACCCATTATAGATATACTATGGAATTAAGAGTTTTGGTGATGGATTCTTACCTCTTGGGAAAGAGACCCTTGATAATCTTCAAGGTGTTTGGATAAGAATTGGAGGACAATGGATGAGATCACTTCCTCTCTCTAAGACCCCTCTTCCTCACTCTAAATTTCCAGAAAATGAGCTTAAAATGATGAGAAATGGGTTTTCATATGGGTTTGGGGTCGGGTTTAAAAATTAGAACATGAATAGTCCAAGATTTTGGACCGGGCAACAGACCTGGCGTCGCCTGGCTAACCCCTAGTCTGGTCTGGCTTTAGCCTGGCGTTACCTGGCTAACATCTGGTTTGTCCTGGCTTTAGCCTGGCGTCGCCTAGTCTGTCCTGTCTTTAACCTAGCCTCGTCAGCCTAAGGCCTGGTCCAGCCTGGCTGAAGCCTGGTCTAGCTGCGACGAAACTTTCCAACCCCCCAGCACATTGTTCAACCCAAAACTCCGGAAGTACGATGTATTACCTACCTTAATATCACAAAACATTAAATTACATAATGAAGTTTTCCGGTGCCTTACGTTCTCCCCCACTTAAGGTCATACGTCCCTGAATGAGGATCAATGATTAACTAAGGTTCTAATACATTATATGCCAACCCCCAAAATTAACCAACTCCCATTTTTTTTTTGAAACTTTTTCCAGAGTTTCCTTTGTAGTTAGGCCTATCCACCTATCATAGAGCCCCCGAAACACATTCCAACGAACCTCATACAATCAGTTAACACTATAAAACACAATATAATACAAATTAAGGTATCACAAGAGGACAGATGGCTAGGGAAGAGGGGGTTGGCTTTACATAATTTGACAAGCAATGAAATTATTTAGAGAAGACAACTTCGTAGACTATTACCTGACTTATTCAAACAGAAGAGGGTACTGTTTTTTCATTTCATTCTCGGCTTCCCAAGTAGCTTCCTCGACTTGTTGATTTCGCCATAATACTTTTACCGATGCGATTTCTTTGTTTCTCAACTTACGGACTTGTCTATCAAGAATAGCAGACGGAACCTCTTCATAGGAAAATTCTTCGTTATCCTAAACATTCTCAACCGGCACGATGGCAGACGGGTCTCCAACCACTTTCTTCAATATGGACACAAGAAACACCGGGTGCACCAATGTCATTTTAGGGGGCAGCTCTAGCCTATACGCCAGCTGTCCTATCCTTTGAGTGATTCTATATGGACCGACATACCTTGGACTCAATTTCCCTTTCTTTCCAAACCGCATGACCCCCTTCATTGGAGATGCCTTCAAGAACACCCAATCATCTTCTTGGAACTTTAACTCCCTGCGACGAACGTCCAAATAGGATTTCTGACAGCTCTGAGCAGTTTTCAATCGCTTCTTTATGATTCTAACCTTCTCCATAGCTTGATGCACGAGATCTGGTCCCAATAGTTCGGTCTCTCCAACTTCGAACCACCCAATCAGCGACCTACATCTTCTACCATACAAAGCCTTAAAGGGTTCCATCTGAATGCTGGCATGGAAGATGTTGTTATAAGCAAACTCTATAAGTGGAAAATAATCATCCCAGCTACCTTAAATATCGAGCACACAAGCATGGAACTTGTCCTCAAGCGTTTGGATTGTCCGCTCTGCCTGTCCGTCAATCTGCAGGTGGAAAGTTGTACTAAGATTCACCTGTGTCCCCAAATTTGCTGAAATTTCTTCCAAAAGTTAGCTGTGAATTAGGACCCTCGATCCGAGATAATGGAAACTGGAGTGCCATGGTGCCTGACTATTTCCTTGATATACAACTGAGCATACTATTCTGCAGTGTCGGTGGACTTAACCAGCAAGAAATGCGCTGACTTCGTGAGCCGATACACTATTACCCAAATTGAGTCAAACTTGTGCAGAGTACGGGGTAGTCCTACCACAAAATCCATATTGATCATTTCCCACTTCCACATTGGTATTTCTATAAACTGCGTCAATCCACTGGGACTTTGATGTTCGGCCTTTACTTGCTGACATTTGGACACTTTGCCACAAAGTCCACCAGACCCCTCTTCATGTTATCCACCAATAAACTTCCTTGAGGTCGTGATACATTTTTATAGAACCAGGGTGTATATAGGATATAGAATTATGAGCCTCTACCATTATCCTCTACCGAAGGTCATCAACATCTTGGACACATAATCGTCCTTGGCATCGCAAGACACCGTCATCTTTGCCGAGCGAAAAAGCTGTGGTCCTACGCTTAAGAATTTCCTCTTTTAGCCGCGCCAACACTAGATCATTGTATTGCTTTTCCTTGACTTCTACCACAAGCGATGATTCTGCCCTGTTACGTACTATAACATCCCCTTCGACCGAGGCCATAAGACAAACTCCCAGACTAGCTAACTGGTGAACTTCTTGAGCCAAGGGCCTTTGACATGCTTTCAAGTGAGCCAAGATACCCATAGATTTCCGACTAAGAGCATCCGCCACCACATTAGCTTTCCCTGGATGATATAAGATATCCATGTCATAATAGTTGAGTAACTCCAGCCACCTTCTCTGCCTATAGTTTAAATCCTTCTGTTTGAATATATATTGAAGACTCTTGTAGTCTGTGAGCACGTTGATGCGCTCAATTTTAAACCTTAAAAGAATGTAAGCGATCGTTGTCAAATATAGTAACCCAACAAGGTTGGGGTCGAATCCCACAGAGAACAATATGAGGGCGTTTAGGAATGCTAGAGAATTATCACTTATCG
>ML279875.1:0-48076 GCA_005239495.1 Nicotiana undulata | reverse complement strand
ATGTGTCGAAATCACACTAACCAAACGAGCAACTCCGAAGCAAATGGAGCGCACCAACATTTTACGTTGAGCTGATAGCCTACTTGGAAGACTCTCGACCTGTCTATCAGGACCTGCGGGCATGAAACGCAGCGTCCCCAGGCAAAAGGGACGTCAGTACGAATAATGTACTGAGTATGTAAGGCACATAAATAAATACATAAGAGACATGGAAGAGATATATACATACATATATACGCGTATATAAAGCCGTTTGAATATACATACATATATACGCGTATATAACGTCGTTCAGCCACTGTGGGCAACATCATCATCATATACCAGCTGATCAAGTGGTGGTGCGTATATAACGCCATAACCTTTTCCCATATCCCATATACATATATTTACATATATACGCGTATATAACGCCATCTGGTCATGGGCCAATGCATGAAAAATACGTTAATAAAATCTTTCGGAGCTTCATAAGGCAATTTTTCCTTTGAGTAATTTCATAAAGTAAACTCTTTTCAACTTTCATANTGAATAGAGTCATTTATGGAAATTGTGCATTTGCACGTTTCGTTCGTATCGCATGGATCATGCCAAAAGAAAGAAGGGATAGCCTTAACATACCTGAGCCGATTATCTTAAAAATCCCTCTAACAAACGTCTTTTGCGACGAAACACGTAACGGAGGATCGAAGTAGAAAACAAATCCGTATAGCTTCGGATGAATTCCTTGTTGAAGATTGCTACTTGGTAGATGTAGAACATCACATTTTGGTGAATTTGAACAACCCTTGTATGGTTTCCTTACTGGACAGTAACGTTTCCTTACTGGACAGTAATGTTTCCTTGTATCCTTTAATGAATTGCCGAAGAAAAGTACTTTTCCGTCTAATCTTTGTATAGAATTCAGGTGAATTCCATACATTAGTTTCCATATCTTAATTGTGAAATCCATACATCACGTTATTATTAAAGAATCCAAATTAAAGTCTTTATCCAAAGACACTTTACGTGTAGGCTAGCCCTAATGTGACTTTATGACTCATCATTATATGGGTGCCACTTTGGTATAGCTTAATGCCAAGTGGCAACCACAACATGGTCCTTATCCAATTAATCATAATTATCCCCACCATTAGTTATTTATTCACAAAATTAAAAATTATCTTAAATTACTTAAAATACTACTCACTTTTAATACACCTTACTATCATGGCCATGTAGTACCTTGTATGGTACTAGTCCATAAATATCGAGTATTTTAGCTCGGGCCGTATTTTGTCCCAAAATGCCAAACTTTGACAAAATTTGTTTTCTTTGATTTTACTTACCCTCTTACCTTCACGAATTTACTCATCACTTATGATCTTTATAATCCCCAAATAATCTTTTTCTTGGACTGATGTCAATTACCTTACGACAAATTCAACGTACAATACTGCAGGGTGCAACACTGTCGTAACTTATTACTGCGAAGCGTAACATCACCATAATATAATACTGTTGGGTAGAACACTGTCGTAACTTTAATAGCGTTGGACGTAACATCATCGTAATATATTACTACATAGGGTAACATCATCGTAATATAATACTGCAGGACGTAATATTGACGTAATATTGCGGGGTGTAACATCATTCCCCCCTTTGGAACTGATGCTCTTATCATTTTCATAACTTATAGCTCTTGTGAATACCTTAATACTATCCTTTCCATTTATGCAGTTGTTCTGTGAATAAATCCAAAGTCTAGGGCATCCCCCCCTTAGGCCTCCTTCTCACACCACAACTTGTAGTCGGAATCCTTCCAATCTCGTAGTGGTTGCTACCTTTCATCATGCAGCCTGTATAGTTTTGATCTTATAAGTGTTCCCAATCTCTAGGCTTCACATGTAGATCTTGAGATGTCCCTTTGGTCATTTATGAGTATACTGAAGTTCTTTGCTCGGTACTTGGTTGAATTTAGGAATATTGTTATATCTCATCGCATAGGTCTATTTAACCATCCATATGAATTACTTCCATAATTCTTACTTTAATTTATCGTTGCTGAGGTATGCTACCAAATCCCAACTTACTCCCATTGCTCATTCCATATGTATAAATTTAAGTCCTTTAATGCTTCCTCATTACTGTTCATCGTAGTACTTAGGGAAGACCCTCTGACTCTTGTAAAGATGCGAGCTTATTACATCGAATACTCGACACACCTTCTGATGTCCTTCCTTGCCTATACTTATTTGTAGTTGCTTACCTCCATGCCCTTGTGCTTGTAGGGTTGCTTCTGAACTGATATTTTGACTGTCTCCCCAGTGGCACTCTCTTTTATTCCCGTAACATTCATACAGACTTACGGTACCCTTAACTACCATGACTCCTATCTGAATATATTTCAAGTATTACAATAACATTACTGTGAAGCTGAATTCTCCATGTTGGGTTCTACTATGTTTATCTTACACGATCTGATGACTCGTCTATAACCTCTTGTTTAGCAATAACTGGGATCTTCCTGGCCAATTACTAACTACTCGTTAACCCATTCTCATATTAATATTCCGCGTAACCTTTCTTGGGTTATTTCCTTTGTCTTAACTTACGTCTCGCACTTGCTCCTTATTTATTAATAACAGCTCAGGCAGGAACCTTTACTTCCTCTCATTGACGTTGTTCTTGCACAATATTCTAAAATCGTAGCGTATCTGTAGCATTTTGGATAAATTCCATCTCATTCCTTTTTCATTTTTTATCGCATTCTTCTTTTACCATTACATAATTACTAGAACCGCTTAACTCTGACTTAATGCAATTGTCACTCCATACTCTCCCCTTTATGGGAGTGCTAATAGCTGAAGCCACAAGGATCTACCTACAGATGTTTTACCTCTTTATCTTTGGCGCCATTTCAGAACACTAATGATCCTTACTCGCCTTGCGGAAATCCTTGTGTACAAAGGACAATAAATTCCCTTACTCGCGATGGTGACACCTAGTGTAATTGGCACGTGCAGTCCCTTAAGCTTAACTTTGCTCACATTGCTTACTTTAGGGAAGCGTCTTCCTGAATGACCATTCTCTGAATTTCTCATGAATCTTCTTCTGTTGTCCATTATATTATCGCCGAAACGCAATATGAAATTCTCATGATGGTGACTATTGTCAAATCACTCAATCCCTAATTCATGTTCAGTTTATCTTATTTTCCAGTCCATACTGAGTTCTGTTACTCTGGGGATTAACTCTCCCCTCTGGTAGTCGCGTTGGAGTTACGAACTTATTTCTCGAAATGAGGATATAACCTTATGGCCTATACTCTTTCGTTGTCTTAAGGCCTGTCACCTCTTGTTTTCCCCTTCACTTGACTATAGACTTTGTAATACTATCATTCCTTTGATCTACCGTTGTCATCCATGTACCACATTTTACTCATATTGCTTCTCTAACTCTCTTGCGAACAATTTTGTCTATCACTTTATTCTAAAAATTCAAACAAAATATTCTTTTACTTTTAGCCCCTCTTACTCCATCCATTGGCTCCTTGAATTGCCTAACATCCTCTTTCTACCAGGGATGGGAGTCACACTAAGGTAATATTTATCCCTTCCAGGCTTCCAGTTCTTATCTTTATGTCAACTATCACAAACAATTCATCCATCATATCTTCTTATACTACTTCTATTAACCCCCATAGGACATATTTGGAATGGGTGCGACCAATTGTATATACCTCTATTACTATTGAATATAACTCAAAAATCTTATGTGCCTCTTCCTGAATTATAGACACTGTTCACCTTTGTTAACTGGACGCCTCGTACCATTCTTCATCTTGCTTCTTTTGCTTGTTGAAACTTGCATTTATCTTCTTAATCTCTCATTGTATTTCACCATAGAGGTGGATAGGCATTATTGGCTTAAGGCTCCTTATCAAGAGGCTTACATCTTTCAGTACGCACGTGATTTGCTGAAGACCTCACATTTACTTATCATAAGCATCATACAAAGTCGAGTTCCTCTAATTCAACACTTCAACATTTATATCTCTTATCGATCATCTTTCTGAACGTAGGCATCGTCTTATTACGAAAAAAAATAGAATTTCGGAATTTGAATTCTTATAAGTAAGCTCTACCACACGATCTAGAGTAAGAAGAAAGAGTGACAATCCTAAATGCCTGTAGCCTCCTGCTTATAAGTGTGGTGCACGACACACCCATAAACAAGACTCTACTAGACACGGCTTGTAGACTCCCTAGGACAGAACTGCTCTGATACCACTTTTGTCACGACCCAAACCGATGGGCCGTGACGGGCACCCGGTACCTTACCCAACCGAGTACCAACGTAGCGTATCTTTCTTATTACATTATTACATACACATGACATACGGGCCTAATAGGCCAACACAATCCTTTATAAACTCAAAACATAGGCCGGCCAGGCCGTACAATCCTTTATGTACACGACGTATGTCTACAAGCCTCTAAGAGTACATAAATATCATAAAGGTCGGGACAGAATCCCGCCTTACCAAACAATATGTGTCGAAATCACACTAACCAAAGAGCAACTCCGAAGCAAATGGAGCGCACCAACATTTTACGTTGAGCTGATAGCCTACTTGGAAGGCTCTCGACCTGTCTATCAGGACCTGCGGGCATGAAACGCAGCGTCCCCAGGCAAAAGGGACGTCAGTACGAATAATGTACTGAGTATGTAAGGCACATAAATAAATACATAAGAGACATGGAAGAGATATAGAGTAATTGACTCAACCTGTATGTCTGGATAACTCTGTAAATAATAAATCACTTTTAGTATCATGCATATGCGTATGAATGTCATGTCGTGCATAGGTATATGTTTCATAACATCATCAGCCTCTGAGGGCATCCCATCATATCATATCGGCCACTGTGGGCAAAATCATCATCGTATACCAGCTGATCAGGTGGTGGTGCGTATATAACGCCATAACCTTTCCCATATCCCATATACATATATATACATACATATATACGCGTATATAACGCCGTTTGAATATACATACATATATACGCGTATATAACGCCGTTTGAATCATATTTCAGCCACTGTGGGCAACATCATCATCATATACCAGCTGATCAGGTGGTGGTGCGTATATAACGCCATAACCTTTCCCATATCCCATATACATATATATACATACATATATACGCGTATATAACGCCGTTTGAATATACATACATATATACGCGTATATAACGCCGTTTGAATCATATTTCAGCCACTGTGGGCAACATCATCATCATATACCAGCTGATCAAGTGGTGGTGCGTATATAACGCCATAACCTTTTCCCATATCCCATATACATATATTTACATATATACGCGTATATAACGCCATCTGGTCATGGGCCAATGCACATGAATCCAATGCATGAAAAATACTTTAATAAAATCTTTCGGAGCTTCATAAGGCAATTTTGCCTTAGAGTAATATCATAAAGTAAACTCTTTTCAACTTTCATATTTTTCTGAGACCCATGAACAGATGATAAAGTATTATGACACATGGAAATTCAAGAACATAGATATCTCTAATACTTCTATGAATAGAGTCATTTATGGAATTTGTGCATTTGCACGTTTCGTTCGTATCGCATGGATCATGCCAAAAGAAAGAAGGGATAGCCTTAACATACCTGAACCGATTATCTTAAAAATCCCTCTAACAAACGTCTTTTGCGACGAAACACGTAACGGAGGATCGAAGTAGAAAACAAATCCGTATAGCTTCGGATGAATTCCTTGTTGAAGATTGCTACTTGGTAGATGTAGAACATCACATTTTGGTGAATTTGAACAACCCTTGTATGGTTTCCTTACTGGATAGTAACGTTTCCTTACTGGACAGTAATGTTTCCTTGTATCCTTTAATGAATTGCCGAAGAAAAGTACTTTTCCGTCTAATCTTTCTATAGAATTCAGGTGAATTCCATACATTAGTTTCCATATCTTAATTGTGAAATCCATACATCATGTTATTACTAAAGAATCAAATTAAAGTCTTTATCCAAAGACACTTTACGTGTAGGCTAGCCCTAATGTGACTTTATGACTCATCATTATATGGGTGCCACTTTGGTATAGCTTAATGCCAAGTGGCAACCACAACATGGTCCTTATCCAATTAATCATAAGTATCCCCACCATTAGTTAATTATTCACAAAATTAAAAATTATCTTAAATTACTTAAAATACTACTCACTTTTAATACACCTTATACACCTTACTATCATGGTCATGTAGTACCTTGTATGGTACTAGTCCATAAATATCGAGTATTTTAGCTCGGGCCGTATTTTGTCCCAAAATGCCAAACTTTGACAAAATTTGCTTTCTTTGATTTTACTTACCCTCTTACCTTCACGAATTTACTCATCACTTATGATCCTTATAATCCCCAAATAATCTTTTCCTTGGACTGATGTCAATTACCTTACGACAAATTCAACGTACAATACTGCAGGGTGCAACACTGTCGTAACTTATTACTGCGAAGCGTAACATCACCATAATGTAATACTGTTGGGTAGAACACTGTCGTAACTTTAATACCGTTGTACGTAACATCATCGTAATATATTACTACATAGGGTAACATCATCGTAATATAATACTGCAGGACGTAATATTGACGTAATATTGCGGGGTGTAACAATATATATATACACACACACATTCGGAGAAAGTATGTTTCTAAGAGGATCTTACTATACTGAAATTATTATATCTTCAAAGCTTTCAATATAAACTGATGTTTAAAAGTTTTCAACAATTAATTGGGTTTATTGGCTAAGGTCTGATGTGAACAAACTGACGCGGTGCTGAGTTACCAGTGTGTTATTGTGTTGTGGTTTTCCAGTTTTGGCTCGTATTTTCTGTCCATTCTTCTAGTATTACTGTGCTGTTCCGTTGATTAGTTTTTGGTAATTCCTTCCGCATTTTATTGCCATGTTGATAACTATATCGTTAAACCTTTAGATAGATATTATGTCCGTTCATTTCTATATTGATGCATGTTTAATTTATTAGACCAGTGGTGTCTCGACTAGTCCTCGTCACTACTTCACCGAGGTTAGTCTTTATACTTACTGGGCACCTCTGTGGTGTGCTCATACGACACTTCTACGCATTTTTGTGTGCAGATCCAGGTAATTATTGTTAGTAGCTGCGTGGATCATTGACGGGGAGACTCACGTAACCTGTTGTTGCATTCGCAGGCTTTGGAGTCACCTTCTTGTATTTATTATGCATACCCTATTGTATTCATTCCGAACAGTGGTAATTAGAGATTTTAGAGTAAATTCGTAGAGCTTATGACTTGTATTACCGGTTTTGGGAACATTGTAATTCTGTCAAGATTTCTATATCGAGACTATTAGTTTTCTTGTATTATTGTTATTATTCTCTAAATGTTAGGCTTTCTTATTCCCTAAGACTAGATGCCATCACGATACCCAACGGAGGGAAATTTGGGTCGTGACAAGCTGGTATCAGAGCTCTAGGTTCATAGGTGCTATGAGTCATAAGCGAGTTCAGTAGAGTCTTGCGAATCGGTATGGAGACGTCTGTACTTATCTTCGAAAGACTACAGAACTATTAGGACAATATCACTTCATTCATTCCTATCGTGCGAATTAATTGATCTTGAAGCTTGAAATTTTTGTTCCATTCTCTCATCGATGGTGAGGACACGAGCTGTGGTCCCTGATGATGCTACCCCGAAAAAAATGTCTCAAGGGTCAGAGACAAAGGCCGATGAGGAGCACGTGCCACAGAAAAGATGCTTACCAGAGTAGTAGTTGAGGAGCCACCAACAATTCCAGTTGGGGAACAGGTATCGGAAACACGTGTTGTTACGTTTGGACTTCAGGAGAACTGGGCGCAGTTTCTGAGTATAATTGGTGTAATGACTCCAGCGGGATTGATTTTGGGTGCACCAGCTACTTCACAAATCGGGAGAGGAGTTCAAACTCCCGCAGTATACACCCCAGAACAATCCTGATCATGTTGGTCAGGTTCCAGTTGTCATGGCAGCATAGCATGTGGTTTCAGTTTGGCACGTGGTTAGGACAGCAGCATCAGAGGAAGAACAACTTCGACTTGAGAGGTACAGGAAGTACCACCCTCCTATATTTTAGTGTATTGGTGACAGATGATGCCCAAGGTTTCTTAGAGGGGGGTCGCTGCATTCTTTAGAATACAGGTATTGTGGAGACGAGCGAGGTTGTTTTTGTCACGTCTCAGCTTAGAAGAGCGGCTTATCAGTGGTGGCGAGCATATGAGTTGGGTAGCCTAGACGAATCTGCTTCACTTATATGGGGTAAGTTTTCACAGATGTTCTCAAGAGAGTTTTCACCTCCGTCCCTCCGAAGGGCATGGCATATGGAATTTGAGAAGTTGCATCGGAGCACTATGTCAGTATTGGAGTATGCCGTATGATTTAGTGAGTTGGACAGATATGCACCTCACTTGGTTGCTACAGTTAGGAGATGAGTCCGTAGATTCATTTAGGGGATCATGGGTATAGTCGTGAGTTCATGCAGCGGGTTGAGGCTAATGTCGGATATGGATTTAGAATCGGGTATTTTGGAAATGAGTGGAAGGTAAGAAGTTGAGGTATGAGGCTTATCAGTGGTAATGGGTAGGCTATATTGCAGTTGTGATTGTGCCATCAGGCTTATGTAGGTTGGGGTGAAGTGGTATCACCCGCGGGTGTGTGATAGAAGTGTACAATCAGTTATTGGATAAGTTCTAGGTGAATCTTGACATGTTCGAAGACGAACGTTTGTTTTAAGAGGGGGAGAATGTAACGACCCGATCGGTCGTTTTAAGAATTTAAACTCCGTTCGGTGACGTAAGGTTATGAACAACTTGACATTGGGTATACCGACCTGCGTGCATGGTTGGATTCAGTTACCGGATAATCAGGAGTCGAATTGGGAGGCAAATTTCAATTTTTGAAGTTTAAGTGATGGGAGTTGACCGCAGGTTTGACCTTTGTGAAAACGACCTCGGAATGAGTTTTGGTTAATTGAAACAGCTTTGTATGATGATTTTGGACTTAGGCGCGCATCCGGAATTGGTTTTGGAGGTCCGTAGAGTAATCTGAGGTAATTTGGCGAAAGTTACAATTTCGGCAATTTCGGCCGATAGGTGAAATTTTGATATCGGGCTCGGAACGGAATTTCGAGAGTGGATGTAGGTCCGTCGTGTCATTTATGATTTGTCTAAAAAAATTCACGTCATTCCGGATTAAATTGATAGGTTTCGACTCGAGTCTTGATATTTGAAGTTTTGAAAATCTATAAGTTGATTTCTTGGTTTGATTCGTCATTTTGGTGTTGTTTTATATGATTTGAAACCTTCAACGAGTCCGTAATAGGTTATAAGACTTGTTTGCGTGATTAGGCAGGGTCCCGGGGGTCTCAGGTGTATTTCGGATAGGCTTCGGGTCAATTTTCCTCATTTTTCCACAACTGAACCTGTCATCTGGTTTCCTTCTATGCGATAGCATAGTAGTAGTCGCGATCGCATAGTGTCTCTCTGAACTGCCCAGACCCTCCTTCAATGCATTTGCATAGTCATGTTCGCGATCGCGGAATCCCACTTCCTCCTTCTTCGCGTTCGCATATACACCATCGTGATCGCATAGTCTTTCCAGCAGGGGCATCAGATTTATCTCTTCTACGCGACCGCATTCCATGCTTCGCGATCGCGTAGTGTGGTGTCGGGGGAAGCAAATAACTTCTTATGTGTGATCGCATATGTACCTTTGCGATCGCATATGAATTCCCGTGATCGCGATACTTTAAAAACCTGGACAGAATATATGTTTTCAAAATCGGGGGTTTCACCATTTTTATTATATAACCTCTAGAGCTCGGATCCTGGCAAATGTTTATGGTATTTTCACACAATTCGAATGGGTAAGTGTTCTTCAACTAGAATTAAATATATTTCATGAATTAGTCCTTGTTTTTATAATTAAATTTGTGTTTTGGGTTGAGGAAAATGTGGGTTTTGAAAGAAAATTGAAAAATTGAAAAATCATGATTTGAAGGACCAAACGATATCGGAATTTGATAAAATTTGTATGATTGAACACGTATAGGAATGGGTATTCAGATTTGTAAAACTTGACGGGTTCCGAGGTGCCCCGGGGGTCGATTTTTATAATTTTGTAAATATTGAAACTTTATTATTCGGAATAGTTCCTTATACGATTTATGTGTACTTTGAAGTTGTTTTAGTTGATTCTGAGCTGTCCGGAGATCTTTTCACCCGAGGAGTCCATTTTAGAGTACCGGGTTGTCGTCTTCGAGGTAAGTATCTTGTCTAACCTTGTGTGGGGAAAACTACCCCTTAGGATTGAGTCTTCTATGTTGATTGTAGTCCGCGTACGCGAGGTGACGAGTGAGTACTCTGACTTATTTACAAATAGATTGCCCTTTTAGTATTTTTAGGTCCTTATATTCCCCGTGTATGAATTGTAATTGTTATATCTTAGTTCCTCATTTCTAGTTTCATCTCTTTCCTGCTCAAATTAGAAATTACTTGCTTAGCGTTTCATTGTTTCTTATTTGATCTTAATTGACTTAAATGAAGACTTTGCCTTTCCTACCGTTATGTTATATCTTCCTTCATACACCGCCGATTTGACTAAAACTAGTAAAATCTCGCCCTATAATTGTTTAGCAGTAATTGGAATATCTATACGTTTGTGTCAAGCATGCCCATGAGTCGTACATTGTGATTTATATGATTTTCCCTTAAGTGCTACTTAGGTTTAGTTGATAACCGTCCATGTTGATGATATTTCTTTGGTGTTGCCTATTTACTGAGCATTTGGTCAAGTTGAGTTTATTCCGTGAAGCTAATAGTCTAAGTGAGATTGGTTATAGTTGCTTCCCTTGCCGGGATGATTTGGTTTCTTTGGTTGTGAACTTGAATATTAAGAATCGTTGTTATATTTGTCTTGTTTTCCCCTGGTTATGATGTTTCTCTTTGTGCTTGGCATTCCCTTCAGTGGCTACTTATTACGAGTGAGCTTTTACCATTCGTGTGATTCAAGTCTTTGTATTGATTTGCTTATCGCACCTTGCATTCTGTCTTTTGTTGCTTTTGCGCCTGTTGTGGCAATGTATGTTCTTTGTGTCGCATTCTGGTTGTTTCCCTCAGTTGGCTGCATTGCATATTTAAATTGGGACTACGGATGATATTCCGGGAGCGTTCCCCCTGTACTGCATTGCATATTAAAATTGGGTCTACAGATGAGATTCCGGGAGCTTTCCCCCTGTACTGCATCGCATATCTAAATTTGGATTACAGATGTATTCCGGGAGCTCTCCCCCTGCTCTTCATGACAAATCCTGAGTTACGGACTGAGTTCTGGTAGATTTATATTGAGGAAATTATGATGGAAATATTTCTATTGAAAAGCATTTGTCTTGCAGAAAATGATATTTGAAGGCATTTATTGGGGAAAGTATATTTGAAGTTCATGCATTTTGAAAGAGCTATGTTTTAAAGATTTCTCTCTCTCTCTCTCTCTCTCTCTCTCTCTCTCTATATATATATATATATATATATATATATATATATATATATACACACACATTCGGAGAAAGTATGTTTCAAAGAGGATATTTCTACACTGAAATGATTATATCTTCAAAGCTTTCAATATAAACTGTTGTTTAAAAGTTTTCACCAATTTATTAGGTTTATTGGCTAAAGTCTGATGTGAACAAACTGACGCAGTGCTGAGTTACCAGTGAGTTATTGTGTGGTGGTTTTCCGGTTTTGGCTCGTATTTTCTGTCCATTCTTTTAGTATTATTGTGATGTCCGTTGATTAGTTTTCGGTGTCATTTCTATATGGATGCCAGTTTAATTTATTAGACCAATAGTGTCTCGACTAGTCCTCGTCACTACTTCACCGAGGTTAGTCTTGATACTTACTGGGCACCGTTGTGGTGTGCTCATACTACACTTCTGCGCATTTTTGTGTGCAGATCCAGGTAATTATTGTTAGTAGTTGCGTGGATCATTGACAAGGAGACTCAAGGTAACATGCTGCTGCGTTCGCAGGCTTCAGAGTCACCTTCTTATATTTATTATTCATACCCTGTTGTATTCATTTCTAACAGTGGTAATTAGAGATTTTAGAGTAAATTCATGAGCTTATGACTTGTATTACCGGTTTTGGGAACATTATAATTCTATCAAGATTTCTGTATCGAGACTGTTAGATTTCTAGTATTATTGTTATGATTCTCTAAATGTTAGGCTTACCTAGTCCCTAAGACTAGCTGCCATCACGATACCCAACGGAGGGAAATTTGGGTCGTGACAAAATACAAGTTGGAGTTTATACTGACTTTGTGGGTCCCATGGGAGCTGTTTTGTGCAGTCTCACAAAAACACAAATATCTCTCTACTCCGATGTCGTATTGACGAACGGTTAAATAAGTTAGAAACTAGAATCGTAGATCTTCAATTTGGTAGGTATATAATCCCATAATTCCAAGTATATTGGGATAAAAGCTCATCTACATTTGACCTAAGTTTCAACAAATTTATGAATGTAACTTGTGAAGAACTTTGCCAACTTTTCTTCCACAACTTGCTTGACTTCAAAATGTAGCACACGACTATCATACGAAAAAATTAACTCATAGCATAAACTCCTTATCATGTAATGAACCATAGTCTCACCCTAAATTATTTGTTATCACATTCCAAACTCGTCGACTTTCAACGAAACTTATATTCTTCAATTGGTTTAGCTTCTAAAATTTCCAACCCTCTCGGATCTCGTTATTCATGATCATAAATATTTGTAACCTCCAAGTTAACATGATTAAATTACTTTATATGCTTCCAAATATAATCTTATTTCTGAGCTTACATCAATCGACTTACGACGTACTCTCACGTATGAAAACATGGGATGTAACACTAAAACTACCCATACCTCAGCCCAATTACCCCAAGACACTTGGCCCAATAACCATAGCCCAAACCAAACGACCCCTATAGTATATCTGGTCGGTACCCGTTTAATTAACCCGTCACGTTCATTTTAAATCCCAGTCGTTAATCTCTAAAGATCAACAACCCTCATTCATTCCCCTATTTTAATTAACCTAACCCGCCCTAATACCCTGCCATTTCATCTCAGACGCCCCCTTTGAATCCTCTACTCTCTTCTTCTATGAACTCTAGCCGCTACATCTCTCAACCTCTACAAATCCGGCTCTAAAATGGAATCAATCACTTATTTACTTACCTTATTAATATTTCTCCCTATTGGTCGTCCATTTATTATGTTACTTAGGTGCATGCCTATTTTTGGAAATCATCACTTCCGAGATCAGACTGGTATTGGATCTTTGGATCTTAGGCGATTTTCCGTCTATATGCGCTCAATAAAGAGCGATTTAGACTCTTGGTTCGAGTTTCAAACGGTTGAACCCAATTATGGTTTGAGTCTCTCCATCTCCGTTACTGATTTTGATTCGTTTATGATATTCTCTTTCCTTATTTGTGCTTAATTGATTATTTTCCATATTTGTTCTTTCAATTTCTATCACTATATAAACTCCTCCACATTCCCCTTTTGGACAAACCTTGAATCGTTAAAAATTACACTAAAAATTGAATTTATTTCTCTTTGATTCTCTCATTCTCTTGTTCTATACTCCGGTTCTTGGCCGGCTTAAAGCCAAGGCCACCAAAATTCGATTTTCAACTTTTCTTGGTGCGAGCACTGCCCGAGGTTCATTTGAAGCCCTTGGGAACCTTGACGCATTAATATTATGGGTTCTTGCTCTTTGCTTATATTCAAAATACTGTGGAACTTTGTTCTTTCTTGTTATCTGTTTAACTGGTAAGTTACTTTGCCTTTACAACTTCGTTCTTATATGTCTTTGTGTTGCATACTTCTGAAATTCATGGCTGAATGTGTTCTGGGCTATTTTTGTGCGTAACTCTACTAGCTTTGAACTTGTATTATGATCTGAACCTCTTAGCATTTTATTTTTACCTAAACTTCCTAGTTTCGTGAGATGTTATCTGAATATGCTTCACTTGAATAATTTAGACCTTCCTAAGATCATTTAGCCTAATGTTTGGGCAACTAGATGTTTACACTTACTATTAACTATGAGCTTGCTTTCCTAATTTTTTATGAATTACCTCTGTAATGTGTTCCAATATGTATCAAGACCTTCACTATTAGCTATGACTTGCTCCCTTGCTTGTGTCACTCATTATGTCTTTGTTTTGCTTGATTCTATATCCTTAGTGATTGTTTCTGAACTTTAGAGTGGCTATCTTAATCAGTGTTTCCTTACAATGTTGGAGACTATTTGTCTTAGTGATAATTTGGCATGTTTGTGTTCTGGTGTTGTGATGGATATTCAACATGATTTGGACGCTTGGACTCTAAACCTGTTAAGCTAGTCCTTTACTCAAACTTGTTTGGTATTATGCACCTTTGTAAGCTAATCTTGTAATATCATAAAAACATGATTCTCCTCTAACTCTCTCAACGTGTTTTTCTGCCAATATGTACTTCTTGCTAAGTGCTAATCCTGTAATAGCAACATGCTTCTAATTCTTGTTGACCCTCTTAACTAGCATGCTTTGTGTCTTAGGCAATTTTTCTATGTATGCTTTCTAAAATACAAGCGCATCTCTCCAACTTTTGTCCCTTAATCACTATTCTTTGACTCTCATTAGTTACATATAATACTCTGAATCTATAACTATTGGCCGGCTGAAGCCAAGGACACTAAGACTTCCTTTAATTGACCTCCCTAGTGTGAGCACTGCTCGGGGCCCATTCGATACCCTTGTTAACTCTGACACACTAGGACATGGGGTTCTTTGGCCACTCTCCTTACTTGAGTTATCTCTGATACTCAGTTCTTTCCCCATTCTATCCGCTGAATGTGCAAATTGGTTTGTTTAAGTGAATCATTGTCTGGATCATATGGTCAATCTATGGCTGTTTGGTTGGTTTGAGTTCCTCTATGGTTTCTGGGCTATGCTGATGAATATCGTCCTCTTTTGGAATATGGGTATGCTATGTGTGATGAAAGAGTTGTTGAAGGCCCAGACAAGACTGGGTATCTCTTTAGTCCTGCTCTAGGCCTACTGTTATTGCTTGTACAACTTTTGTAATTACCTTAATCATTGGGTCATTAATAATTCAATAATAAACTATTGGGGTGTTAGTGAAATTAGGAAATGGGTATATTCTAATGTTTGCATAAAAAGGGTAGAAAGCATGCCTATAGGATTTATATGATCTATTTTCTATCCAACCTGTTGTATGTATCATTCAAATTTCTCCGTGAACTATTTGAAATCATTCCATTACACACACTTACATAACTTGTATACTATCAAAGCATAAGTGCTCTATTTATTCCCATGTCTACTGCTATGTATCGCTAGACAACATGCCTATAGAAAATAAATGCCAATAACTGCTCTTCAAGTTGCACCATGTTCATTAGATATCATGCCTATAGGGTTTTAATTTTTTAATTCGCTATTGCATCTAGAAAACATGCATATAGGAGCTAAATATAAAAAATTGGTTCCAATCGCCAATCCTTAGAAATCATGCCTATATGATATTACTACTCACTCTAAAGTACTGGCAGTGGACTATTCAAACGACTTAGCAGTATTAGATACTCACAAACTGGTAATTTAGAAATCATAAGTTTAAAGTGGCGCCCCGCATCTGAAACTGCCTGCATATTTGGATCAGATAATATAGAATCCATGTCTATAGAGCTTAATGACTTCAATTTCCCCCAATCCCGAAAGTGTTTAATGCCTACCGTAGAAATTTGTTTGCGTGCATTGTCTAATTGCGGAGGCAAACTTGAAACTTTAACTGTCTTTAAGTGCAGTCCTCTTTGTTTTGAATTGTCGCCTAGTTTTGACATTTTCTGAACTACCTAAGTAAAGTCTAGAACCACCCAAAATAGAGGTCCAATGCCTCCTAGACCATAGTATGGGACGGGTAGTGCACGCATAAGGCACGATTTATAATCGAACTAGTGCGCTTTAGGCAATAACTTAAAGATAGTAATCGGGTAGCGGGAGATAATAGTCTGTGCCCGCTGAATAATACGAGTAACACCCCATCTTGAGGGAGTTACGAAGTATTATTTATGTTGCACGGGGTGATCCTTTAGGCTAAAACACGTAGGATCCCCCAATCTTATTCCATTTTTATATTTTAATCAAGTGTTTGTATTTACTCAAAGTCTTTAAATAATAAAATTTCTCAAACTTCTTCATTTCTCTGTCTTTGTTTATCTGACTAATTCATATAATTCAAGTTCAGCTGGGACCCACAATTGTGGATCTTGAAGAATGCCGAACACCTTCTCTCCGAGGTAATTTTGATCCCTTACCCGATTTCTGGTGATGCAAACTAGTCAAACCTGAGTCATATGCAAATAGGAGCTCTAACACACCTTAAATTGTTAGGTGGCGACACTCCTCTTTGAAAACTTCCTTAAAAGAGTTTTCACATGTCGAAACCCGATTTCGCGAGAAAAAGGGGTGCGACAATCGAGGATAAAAAAAATTCCTTACTCACAAGAGTGACACCTATTGTAACTGGCACACATGGTCCCTTAAGCTTAACTTTTCTCAAACTACTTTATTTAGGGAAGCGTCTTCCTGAATTACCTTTAAAGGTTATCCTTCTGTGGATCATTCTATTCTTGCTGGAACACAATCTCTGAAATTCTCATAATGCCGACTATTATAAAATAACTCAATCCCTAATTCATGTTTAGTTTACCTTGGTCACCAGCCCATACTGATTTGTATTACATTGTGGTATAACTTTTCCTTTTGGTAAATATGTTAGAGTCACGAAATTCTTTCTCGAAGTGAGGATATGACTTTATGGACCATACTCTTTTGTTGTCTCAAGGCCTATCACCTCTCGTCTTTTCCTTCACTTGACTATAGACTCTGTAATACTGTCATTGTTTCTACCATTGCCATCCATGTATCACATCTTACTTATAATGCTTCATTAACTCTCTTCTTATTTCCCTGCTAACATTTCTGTCTATCACTTTATTCTGAAAATTTTGTCAAGACATTCTTTTTCTTTTAGCTCCCCTTGTTCCATCAACTGGCTCTTCGGGTTTCCTTACATTCTTTATTTACTAGGGACGAGAGCCACAATAAGATAATACTTATCCCTTCAAGGCTTCCAATGCATATCTTTGTAGTACTCATATCTAGCTGTACTATTTCAGAGTGCACCATCTGGGTGTCTCACAAGGAGATATATTAGAACATTTGCAATATCCTTCAGAATGTCAACTAACGCAAACAATACATCCATTATTTTGGGTCACTCTAACACCTGCCGGATCTTGATATCCGTCCTTCTCTTATACTACTTCTGTTAGCTTCCATAAGGCATAAATGAGATGGGTGTGGTCAATGTACATACCTCTGTTACAATTGAAGGTAATTCAAAATGCTTATATTTCTCTGCTTTAATTGTAAATATTGTTAATCTTCATTAACTGGGTACCTCTTACCCTTCTTCACCTTGCTTCTCTTACTCGCTAAAACTTGTGTCTACCTTCTTATTCTCTAATCCCTTTTTACCGTAAGAGTGGATAGGCATTATTGTCTTAGGGATCCTTATCAAGAAGCTTACACATCTTAGTATACAGATGACCTGCTAAATACCTCATATTTATCCATAATAAGCATGATGCAAAAATCGAGTTCCTCTGACTCAACTCTTCCACAACTATATCTCTTACCAACCATCTTTCTGGATGTCGGAATCGTCGTATTATGAATGAAATAGAGTTTAAGAAATTGAGTTCTTACAACTGAGCTCTACCACACGATCTAGAGTAAGAAGAAAGAGTGACAGTCCTATATGCCATGTAGCCTCCTGCTTATAAGTGTGGTGCACAACACACCAATAAACAAGACTCTACTAGACACGGCTTGTAGACTCCCTAGGACAGAACTGATCTGATACCACTTTTGTCACGACCCAAACCGATGAGCCGCGACGGGCACCCGGTACCCCACTCAACCGAGTACCAAGGTAACGTTTTGTTTTTGTCATTCTATCATAGGTAAATGAACCGGAGTAAAACATGAGGGAATACAAACGTACACATATGACCTACTAGCCTATAAGACCAAAATAATCACTCGTACACTGAACATAGGCCGACAAGGCCATACAATATTTCCGTACACATATGTCATATAGGTCAGGACAGGGCTCCGCCATACTAATCAATACACGTCCTGTTCATACTGACCAAATAAGCAACTCCGGAGAAAATGGAGCGCACCAACACCTTCCGCTAAGATGATAGCCTACTTGGAGAACTCTCACTGGTCTATCGGGACCCGCAGGCATGAAACGCAGCGTCCCCTGACAAAAGGGACGTCGGTACAAATAATGTACCGAGTATGTAAGGAATGAAAATCAGTAAATAATAGATATGGGAGAAACATGGAGTAAAAGACTCAACATGTAAGTTTGAATGACTATGTGAATCATTAATATTTATAATGCCATGCATATGCATATAAATGTCATGCCATGCATAGGTATATGCGTTCATAACATCATCAAGCTTCTGAGGGCATCCCATCATATCATCTCGGCCACTGTGGACAAAATCATCAATGTATACCACCTGACCAGGTGGTGGTGCGTATATAACGATGTAACCTTTTGCCATATACGATATATATATATATATATATACACACACACACACACACACACACACACACACACACACACACACACATATATATATATATATATATATATATATATATATATGGGTCAATGTACATGTATAAATGAATGCAATACATGAGAAGTACGTCAATAAAATCTTTCGGAATGTCATAAGACCATTATGCCTTTGATTAATATCATGAAGTTAACTTTATCAACTTACGTATTTTTTGAGACCCATGAACAAATGATAGAATAATAGTACACATGGGGAATCAAGAACATAAGCATCTCTAGCATTTCTATGAATAGAGTCATTTATGAAAGTTGTGCATTTGCTCGTTTCGTTTGTATCGTATGGATCATGCCAAAAGGAAAGAAGGGATAGCCTTATCATACCTGAGTCGATTCTCTTGACAATCTCTACAACACACGTCAATTGGGACAACACGTAACTACAGATCGAAGTAGGGGAAAATCTGTATGATATTCTTGAGAAAGATTGTACCGTGCTCTCTTAAAATTACAAACCCCGTTGCTATTACGCAGTATAACTTCGTATGAAATTTGTTGAAGAAAAATCATGTTTCAAGTCTATCTCACTTTGTAAAAGATCCATATGAAATCTTGTTGATACTTTCACCTGTTGCTTAGCAACATAAGTGTCTCGCAAGATATAAGAAAATCTCTTACCTTTAAGATTTATGGGCCCCACTTTTGGGGATTATTTTATCCAAAATTTCCCTACACATTCCATGTAATTATCAAGACCAAAGAGTCGCAATGACCTAAGCCTTGCTGCCACGCTGAAGCTTATCCAAATGTCTTAATTAAGCTCATCCACAAATTCCTTATTTAACTTGCTAATTTTCCATTAAACCAATAGTTAATCAATTATCCACATAATTAAGAATTATCTCAAATTACTTAAAATACTATTCACTTTTAACACACTTTATACACCTTACAATCATGGTCATGTGATACCTTGTATGGCACTACTCCACAAGTACGAGATATTATAGCTTGGACCGTATTTTATCCCAAATTGTCAAAATTCGACGAAACTCATTTTGTTCAGTTCGCTTACCCTCTGACCTTCACACATTTACTTATCATTTGTTTGAAATAGCATAATACTTATAATCTCCAATTAATTTTGTCCTTGAGCTGATGTCAATTATCTTACGACAAATTCAACGTACAGTACTACAAGGTGTAACATCGTCGTAATATAATACTGCGGAGCGTAACATCGACGTAATACTGCGGGGCGTAACATCTTCGTAATATAATACTGCAGAGCGGAACATCGACTTAATACTGCAGGGCATAACACCAGAACTACTACACAAACTTAATACCATGCAATAATTTCTTGGCTTCTATTACATTAGCCACACAATTCTGCAAAAGCCTTCATCATGTTGCCGTGATGATCACTGATGATATCCCCTCCTCTTGATGAACCAAGATTACCTTTGTTGCACCCATCAACATTCAATTTTACCCAACTCCTATCGGGTTTCTTCCATTTAACAGACTGGGAGTGAATAGAAAGTTGTAACTTCTCCACATACTTACACTTATCGATCCAGAGTGTTGGAAGTTTTAGACTAGGAAACTGATAGTTAAGGATTAATGTTAAGAACTTTGAGACCTGTCTGATGATATGCCACTCTGATATAGATTTATTCTCAAACCTTGCTGCATATCTAATCAACCATATTTTCCAACAAATCATGGACGGTATACATGGGAGTAACACTGAGTGAACTCCATTTTTTTTCTTTAGCTAACCACCAATTCATGATGGTTTGTCTTAGATGACCAGTGCCAAATCAAACCCCCAAAAAAATTACATAAGAAGAACAAAACATGTTTAGCAATTTGGCTATCACTGAATAGATGTGACATTGTTTCTTACTGTGTCTAGTACAACTACTACAAACAGAAGGGATAAAATCCCAATTTTCTTAATTGCATCATCTGTAGGTATCTTGGCATGTATCAATCTTAAAATTAAAAAGGAAATTTTAAAATGAACCTTTTTGTGCCAGATCCTACTGCAAGTCAATGTTCTTACCTCTTCCTTCTCACAGTTTACTATGCTGATTTGCAAGCGAAGGATCCATTATTCTCAGGTAACCAATAAGGGAAATTTGCCTTTATATCATTGATCTCCACTGCCAGAACAGAGTTAGCCACACTAGTCGGTAGTTATGCAAACAACTTGTCATACCTCCAATTTCTTTCATGAATGAACTGTTTCACCTTTATGCTCTTGGGTGTTCTAGTTGCCTGAACCAGATTTTCCAAAGGCCCTGAACTAGTCCAGTTATCCCACCGAAATTGAATATCTCCTCTTCCTAACTTCCAAAAAATACATGGTTCGGCCTCCTTTTTGATGTCCATCAGCCTTTTCCAAGTATGTGATTGTCCATAAGCCTATTTCATTGCAACTGGATGAAACCTTTTGCAATATTTAGCTTCCAGAAATTCTTTTAGAAGAGTATTTTGGATTCTAAAGTTCCACCAAAGTTTGGCAACAACAACACTACAAATGTCTTCCATTGACCTAAAACCTGCTCCACTCTCGAGCACCGGATAACAAAGATCACTCCACGACTTCCAGTGCCTTTTATTCCTGCTGTCTTCCTTACCCCAAAAAAAATATCAATGATTTTCCCTGTTTGGTGCAGCAGTCTTAGGGAGATGGATCACTCACAACAAATGAAGAGGCGGGATTACAATACTAATTTGATTAGAACTACCTTCCCACTAGATGATAACATTTTATCTTGCCAACCTTGCATCTTACTAGCAATCTTAGCTACCATATTATTAAAGTAAATTACTTTCTTCCTATCTAAATAGATAGGACAACCAAGGTATTGCATCGGAAATTAGCAAGAAGAAAAACCAGTGATTCGCCTTATATCATTGATTCCGGGATATTACTCCTGGAATGTAGCATAAAAATAGAATTTTCTTTTATTCACTAGCTGCCATGTAAGTCCCCAACAAGTCCATAAGGGTTGCACATAATTTGCTAAATATCGAATTATCGTACCAAAATTAAAATTTGGTATTTGGTATTCGATAATTTGGTATGGTATCTAGCTTAATTTTTTTTTTAAATAGTATTATTTATGGTATTCGGTATTTAAAAATAAATTACCTGTAATGTACCAAATATATACTAAATTACATAATACACATATTATTGATTATAACATAAATATTAAAATTCTAAATTTTTCTTTTCGTTATTTTATAGTCTTCTTTAACCTTTACCACCTTTTCTCCCACTACACTCGTATTTTCTCCTTTTTTTGGTTGCCTACTTACGTTTCATTCTCCCGACTAGGTCTTTTTTTTTAATCCACTAACTAGTTTTTATATATTTCTAAAATAAAAAATAACGTGACATGAAGTCTTACAAATTAAAATGTAGCACATAAGCATTGTAAACTACATCACCTCTATTATTAAGGTTTAGCAGAATACTCATCATTGATATTACATATTGAACTATGAAATAGCTAAGCAAATGTCTAATAAAAGCTAGCCCAAATAAAGTGAGATACATGAAGTTCCAAAATCCGGCTCGGGCGCGGCGCTCATCTCCACGACATCTGGGGATGACTCAAGCACTACATTCTTTGTTTTTTTGTTCTTTCCCCTGGCCGCGGAGGAGCGTCATCTTTTTGGTTGCTTGTTCTCCGGCCGGGAACTCCGAGAAGAAGCACTTGCACCAAAAGCAGGCCCGGGGACACATTTTCGAGTAAAAGCCTCATGCAGCAGCCTCGCCGCATCAGCAGGATTAGCTAAAACGTCTTCCTCGGGGACGAAAATTGAGCCTGGGTTAGACTTGAATTCAACAACAGAAAAAAGGTTAATCTACAGTCGCGCCCCATTTTCTCGTGAAATCGGACTTTGACATGTGAAAACTCTTTTAAATGAAGGGTAAGGTGTTAAAAGAGAAGAGTCACCACCAAACGATTTTGAGGTGCGTTAGGGAACCTATTATGCAATAACTTTGCTTGACTAGTCAACACCACCAAAGATCGGGTAAGGGCTCAAATTACTTCACAAAGAAGGTGTTAGGCACTCTTCGAGGTCCACAACTATGGGTCCTGACCGAACTTAAGACTATGTGGATTATGTAATTAGGCTAGATGATCAAATAAACAAAAGAGAATATAAAGGTTGAAGAATTTCCAATGAGAGTTAATACAAATCTTAGTCTGTCTATAACGATACAACTACATTGGTTTATATTAAATGACTAAGTTGATTAGCAAATATATAAAGGAGGGGGGAGGGGGTTCCTATATTTTTTAGCCTAAAGGATCACCCTGTACAACATAAATAATACTTTGCAGCTCCTTTTATATAGGCGTTGCTTATATAAGCGAGCACATTCTATCATCTCATGGTTTCCGATTAATATGTTGAAGTTGTTTACTTAAAGGTGTTCTAATTTAATTCTAAATCCTGCCCTATGCGTGCACTACCCGTCTTATGCCTATGGTCCAGGAGGCTTTAGACCTCTACTACGTGGTTGTAGACTCAACTTAGGTTACTCAAAATAATAAAACTAGGCGACATGCAAAACAGATAGGACTTCACGTAAAGACAATTAAAGGCTCAAGTTAGCCTCCACACATAAGCAACAAATGCACGTGGGTAGTTTAGGCAACATAGATTTTCAGAATCAAAATTTAATTTTCTATAAGCATAGTTTCCAGGTGATTCTGGATTTCCAGCAATGTTGTACAACGAATTCTGCAGATTGAGGCATTACAAATCCTACAAGCATGATTTCAAAATTGTTGGTGGAAGGAGGTAGTAGAAACTGTCCGAATTACCAGTGCTGGTGTTATAGGCATGTTTCTTAGGCATGTGACAGTGTCTTATAGGCAGGATCTCTAGTAGTTAACAACTGAAATTGATTTTATGTACTTAATCACTATAGGCATGTCGTCTAAGTGTGGCAATGCGACAAAATTGACAAAGTAATTGATTGGTTGATTAAGATCCTATAGTCATAAGATCTAAAGAAGCAGCATACTAAGAACAATAGAAGTAGTTGATTAATTGATTAACTTAAATCCTATAGACATAGTATCTAGGTGGACATTAGCGAAACTTGATTATTATATCCTATAAGCATGCTCTCGAAAAGCGTTTAGTTGTACACATGGAAACAAATAACAATTACTTGAGCCAACATGTTTTGTCGAGTTGAGTGAAGTGTGTGCATGATCCTTATAGTCGTGCATTCTATTCGTTTATAACACACTAAACTTAACAACATATAAGGCATGCTGAACGAAATAGCAAATTGAACACATAGACCAAATAGGAATGGCAAGACAAAAGTATTTATGAGGAACCTATTAATAAAATAAGGTCATCAATATTGAAAAAACAACTATGCACAACAGTTAATTAGCGGGAAGGTATCTAATTCTGAGAATGCAAGTCTATAGCAAGTTCCACTATGCATACCAAGGATAACAACAAGCATGAAACTGAGCAAACTAGCACCAGCAAGAATGACCTATTGAACTGTGTTGTGGCAACCAAAATAGTGGAAATACATGCAACTATAGTACAATATTGAAGCTTGCAAGTAGCATAAAATTATACAATATGAAAGGATCAAGATTCAATGATTCCTTAAAGAAAGAGAGCAAGTTGAAAGTTGTATAAATGAATGACTTAGCATGAAGAGGGAAGAATACATTTGGAGCATTTTTGGGCATATATGGATTGCTAGTAAATCTTAACACAAGAATTCAAAGCAGAGTATAAAGATGCAATCACGCCAGGCATTGATCAGGTTTAACATCCGAGCCAGGAAAACGTACAAAGAGAATGAAATTTCCTAGTTAACTACTCATGTTTCTAAGAGTAGGACCTAAATAGAATTAGGGCATTAAAAACTGCAGAGCGACATTAATGCAAAAATGATTGAAAACAAAGGTAGCACAGTAGAAGGATCATAGAAGTTCAAGTAACATGTAAGAAGACTAGAAGTTTATTACACCTATAAGAGAACAAGTCACCCGTGTAGAAGCTTTGGACTTGAACACACAGAATTGTAGAAGTAACATCATCGAGACTGACACTTATTAGAACATGTGATTATCAAAAAGTATTAGAAATATCATAAAAAACAAGGAAACTGAGATAAACAATAGTGCTACACAGAATCATCATATATAAGGGAAGTAATTTGAATTGTAAAGGTAAAGAACTCTAACAATTTATAAATATAAACGAGCAAAAGAGCGAGGAATTTTGTGATGACCCAAAGGGCCATCTTATGAATTAAGACTCCATTCAAACTCATTAGCCTTAAAATGATAAAATTTTATTTACCTCGATTGGCGTGCATAGTCTGGGAATGAAATTGGAAAGCTTTTATGTGAAAATATGAGAAATAATAATTTTGTGAATTTAAAATTCGGTTTTAGTTGACTTTGGTCAATATTTGAGCAGACGGACTCAGATCCGTGTTCTGATGGTCCCGAGAGGTCCGCAGTAAAATATGGGACTTAGTCGTATGCCCGAAATTTAATTCCGAGGTCTTTAGCTTTAGAAATCAATTTTTGAAGAAAATTATTTTGTTGGTTTTTAAAAGAAACAAAGAAATAATTTAATGTTTGAACTCGTTGGTATTGGGCCCGTATTTTGGTTACGGAGCCCGGTACAAGTTCATTATTATATATAAATTTTATCTGTGAAATTTGGTGAGAATTAGAGTTGATTTGACGTGATTCGGACGTCCGGTTGAGAAATAGTTAAATTGAAGTGTTCTTGAGGAAAATCATGAGTTTGAGGTTAAATTCATAGTTTTTGATGTTATTTTGATGATTTGATCGCACAGGCAAGTTCGTATGATGTTTGTATACTTGCGTGCATATTTGGTTTGGAGCCTTGAGGGCTCGGGTGAGTTTTGTATAGGCTACAGAGTGATTTAGATTTAATAAAACATAGTTGGTGTATCTGGTGTTTTGCACAGGCCTCTGATCTCGCAAATGCGAGATCAGGCTTCGTAAATGCGAAGGCTGCAGGCCTGGGAAACGCGATATTTTTGTCACAAATGCGAAGAAGGCCTGGGAAGGCCATCCTCGCAAATGCGAGTTCCTGGCCGCAAATGCGAAGGCCTCCAGAAGTCGCAAATGCGACATATGTGTCACAAATGCGAAGGCAACAGGAACTTTGAAGGGTTCGCAATTGATCGCATGTGTGATAACCGCAACCTGTTAAGTGGGATTTTAGACGGGATTTTCACCCATTTTCAACTCTCTCAAACCATAAACCTCCATAGGTGATTTTCCAAAGACTCAAACTTCTCCAAATCATAGGTACATGATTTCTAACTAACTTCTTTCAATATCTTGCAACTTTTAACAAGATTTCAACAAAATATCTAGAGCTTTCATCGTAAAATTTAGGATTTTTGGGTAAAACTTAGGAATTTTGAAATTTGGGAATTTAGACCTAGAATTGAGGTCGGATTCCAAAACCAATTGTATATCCGGGCTCGGGGGAGAATGGGTAAAGGGGTTTTTGTCTGAAGCTCGAGTTTAGACCAAGCAGGCCCTGGGTCTATTTTCGTCTTTTTATAGGAACAACAACAACAACAACAACAATAACAAACCTAGTTTGATCCCAACATGTGGGGTCTGGGGAGGGTGGTCTGTACGCAGACCTTACCCCTACCTAATGCAGGTAGAGAGGTTGTTTTCAATAGACCCTCGGCTCAGGAAGGGCAAAGAAAAAGAAAAGGAGAAAAAAAGGAAAAGAAAAAGAAGAAGAAAGAAAGAAAAAAAATTAAAAAATAAAAGGTTAAATAATATCAAATAATAGAAACAAGGAATACAATACATGAGACGAAAAAAACCACATACCGTAATACAAATCTAAAAATATGAAGGGAAATGCATGCTACTAAGCCTATCAGTTGACACTATAAACTACCTACTAACCTTCTACCTTAATCCTCGACCTCCACACCCTCATATCAAGTGTCATGTCCTCCGTGAGCTGAAGCAGCGCCATGTCCTGCCTAATTGTGATTATAGGAAAACATAGGAAAACCATGATTTTTCATTATAGTTAATGCCTTTAGCAATAATTAAAGATATTGAACCAATTGTGATTAGATTTGAGTGGGTTAGAGGCAAATTCTAAAGGAACAGTTGTGCTAGAGAAGTGATTTGCTTGTGAAATTGAGGTAAGTGTTTGGTTTAACCTTGACTTGAGGGAATAGGAATCCCCAACTTAAATGCTAATTGAAATTTCACGTGTGTGGTGTATAGGTGAGGTGACGAGTATCTATGCACCACCAAGTTATCTGTTTAACATGATCCCTTCCCGTTTCCAATTCACTATATTTCTTGTCTTGATTGTTTTCATGATTTTGATGCCTCCATGCCTACTTGTTTTTGTCAACTTGTTGTTAAATATTGTTTCAAGTATTTAGGAAGTGTTAGTTGTTCCCTTGGCTTCATTGTGGTATATAAAAGGTTGAGCTGGTTGACAGTGTTTTGTGATACATTCCAGTTGGTTTCATTGTGAAATGATAATTGATGAAGTTTATGAAGAGTATAACTTTCTATTTACAATTGTTGAGACCAAAATATTGTGAAAGGCTTTGACCTAAAGTGTTAAATCTTTTTTTTATAAATAAAGAGATGTGATTGTCTGGTGGGAGCGGGTTGCACACCGCAACAAGTAGTAATAAGGGTAGACAGGTGGGATCGGGTTGCACGCCACAACAAGAGAAATAAAGGTGATATATATATGGAGGAGCAATAAGGGTGGACATGTGGGAGCGGGTTGCACACCGCAACAAGGAGTAATAAGGGTGGACATGTGGGATCGGGCTGCACGCCGCAACAGGAGAAATAAAGGTGATATATATATAGAGGAGAAATAAGGGTGGACAGGTGGGAGCGGGTTGTGCGCCGCAACAAGGAGAAATAAGGGAAGATATTCTTGTTGTACTGATTATATGATAAAGACTGGAAAACTTACTGCTTTCTTCTATTGTTTCCCATACTCTGCTTTTACCGTTGTTTAAATTCGGAATTTGGAAATTTACGTGAGAATTGGTTATAGCTGAGATTTGGAAAAATTAACCGAGTTCTTTTATTAATTGTTGCAAGTTACTGTTTAATTAGTTTATTATCCCTTCTTGCTTTATTATACACTGCTTACAGGTTATATTATAAATGCCCCGCCGTAGCCTCGTCACTACTTTGTCGGGGTTAGACTCGGCACTTACCAGTTAATGGGGTCGGTTGGATTGATACTACACTCTGCACTTCTTGTGCAGATCCAGGTTCCAGCCAGATTTGAGTTGTCAAGTAGTAGTTGGGCATTTGTACGGAGACACAAGGTAGATCTGCTGGCGTCTGCAGATTGCTGGATTCTGCTCTTCATTATTTAGATTGCTGTTTTATTTTATTCAAAACAGATATATATTTCTTTCAGCCAAATACTTGTGGTATTCTTTAGTAGTTCGTGAATTGTGACTCCAGACCCTAGGTAGTTGTATATTTAGTATTAGTTTGTGGTTCGTTTCATTATTTTTAATTTTATTCTTGATATCATTATTGAATGGTATTAGATTTCATTTTCATTTTAAACTGTATACTCATGATTAAACAAATTTTTAAAGAAAACGGTTAGTTAGATTCTAATATTGGCTTGCCTAGCAAGTGTGGTGTTAGGCGTCATCACGATCCCGAGGGTTGGGAATTTGGGTCGTGAAAAGTTGGTATTATAGAACTAGGTTGCTTAGGTCTCAAAATTCACAAAAAAGCTTAATAGATTCTGAAGGATCAGTATGGGGACGTCTGTACTTATCTCTCAGAGGCTATGAAGTTTTGAACAAACTCAATTTTTATTTCTACTCTATCGTGCGATTCTTGTTATGTCTAGTACTGATTGAACTCTTCTATTCTCTCGCAAATGGTGAGAACGCGTGCTTCCTCTTCCACTGACCAACGATCTGATCCTCCAATAGCAGCAATTCCTACTAGGGGTAGAGGTCGAGGCTGAGGCAGGACTCAACACATTGCTCAGATAGCAGCCCTAGCTGCATAGCCCCAGATAGAGATTAATGAGGGGGTTCCAGCTTAGACCGTTCCAGTGGGACCAACTCAGGTCCCAGAGGGGTTTATTGCTACCCCGGTGCTTCAAGATGCTTTGGTCCGATTAGTGGGCCTTATGGAAAGTGTAGCCCAGACTAGCTCACTCCCCGTGGCAGCAGCCGTATCTCAAGCTGGAGGAGGAGTTCAGACTCCTACTACCCACACTCCTGATCAGACTACTTCTCAGATTCAGACCCCAACATCCAATCCAGTTGGGGTAATTCAGCCAGTTGTTATAACGCCTCTTGTTGATGGGGCAACTATGTCCACCGATGCTTTATTGAGATTGGACAGGTTCATTAAGTTTTTCCCTGTTCATTTCAGTGGTGCTACTTCAAAGGACCATTAGGAATATCTTTATAGCTGTCATGAGGTTCTTCGGAACATGGGTACTTTGGAGACCAATGGGGTCGACTTCGCCGCCTTTCAGATAACTGGTTCCGCTAAGAAATGGTGGAGGGATTATTTGTTGACTAGACCAGCTGGGTCACATGCTTTGACTTGGGATCAGTTTTCACACCTCTTTTTTGAGAAGTTTCTGCCTATCACTACTAGAGAGGAGAATCGTCGTCAGTTTGAGCGGCTTCAGCAGGGTAGCATGATTGTCACCTAGTATGAGAATCGCTTTGTGGACTTGGCTCGACATGCTATCCTTTTGTTACCCACAGAGAGAGAGAGAGAGAGAGAGAGAGAGAGAGAGAAGGTCAAGAGATTTATTAAGGGACTTGCTCAACCCATCAGGTTGCATATGGCCAAGGAGATAGTGACTGAGATTTCCTTTCAAGATGCGGCCAATGTGGCCAGGATAGTTGAGACGGTTCTCGGGATTGGAGGCCAAGGGTCAGAAAAGAGACCTCGTCATGCCGGTGGATTCAGATGTGCCTCATCTGGAGGCGGGGTTTCTTTGTGCAAAGGTCATTCTTCCAAGCCATTTCATTCAGCACTTTAGGCATCTTATGGTACTTGAGGTGGTTGTGGTTCTTATATGCTTCCTTATACTCAACCAGTCTACATCGCACCATCAGCTCCTATCAGAGCACCTCCTCTGCAGAGTTAATATCGTGGTCAGCCGGCTCGTCAGGGTCAGCCTCTATATCGGAGGGATGCTTTGAGTGTGGTAAATATGGGCATGTTCAGAGAGCTTGTCCGAGATTTTCAGGTAATCAGCATCATTACCAGGGTTCTCGTGCCATAGTTCCGGCACCAGCTGTAGCACAACCTGCCCAGCCAGCCAGGGGTAGGGGTCAGGTAGCCAGGTAGGGTCCAGATTGTTAGAGATGGAGGTCAGGCCGCTAGGTGTGGAGGCCAGCCCGCTAGAGGTGGAGGTCCGCCTATCAGAGGTCCTCTCAGAGACGTGGTTCCGGGTGGCGGTGCCCAGCCCCAATTATATGCATTTCCAGCCGGAATCCTCCGATGCCGTTATCACATGTACCATTTTAGTTTGCAATAGAGATGCTTCGGTTTTGTATGATTCGGGATCTACTTATTCTTACGAGTCATCATATTTGGCATTGTATTTGGTTGTGCCACGTGATTCCTTAAGTGTCCGTATTTGTGTGTCTACGTCGGTGGGGGATGCTATAGTGGTTGATCGTGTGCATCGTCCGTGTGTGGTCGTTATTGAGGGTCTTGAAACTAGTGTAGACCTTTGCTTCTTGACATGGTCGATTTTGATGTCATATTGGGCATGGATTGGTTGTCACCTTATTATGCCATCTTGGACTGTTACGCCAAGACAATTACGTTAGCCTTGCCAGGGTTGCCTCGATTAGAGTGGAAAGGGACTTCTGGTCATTCCCCCAGTAGAGTGATTTCTTATTCCAAGGCTTGTCGCATGTTTGAGAATGGGTGTTTGGCTTATTTGGCTCATAGCGTAATTCTAGTGCTGAAGTTTCTTCGATAGATTCGGTGCCTATTGTTTGCGAGTTTCCCGAGGTGTTTCTTGCAGACCTTCCGGGGATGCCAACCGACATGGATATTGATTTTTGAATCGATGTGGCTCCGGGCACTCAACCCATTTCTGTTCCTCCATACCGGATGGACCCACAAGAATTGAAATAATTGAAAGAACAATTACAAGACTTGCTTGATAAGGGTTTCATTAGACCTAGTGTCTCGCCCTAGGGTGCACCGATTTTGTTTGTGAAGAAGGATGGGTCGATGAGAATGTGTATAGATTATCGGCAGTTGAACAAGGTCGCTATCAAGAATAAATATCCATTGCCGAAGATTGATGATTTGTTTGATCATCTTTAGGGTTCCAGGGTATTTTCAAAAATTGATCTGAGATCGGGCTACCATCAGTTTAAGATTAGGGCGTCTGATGTCCCTAAGACAGCCTTTCGGACGAGGTATGGGCACCATTAATTCTTGGTGATGTCTTTTGGCTTGACTAATGCCCCAGCAGCCTTTATGGACTTGATGAATAGGGTTATCAAGACTCATCTGGATTCTTTTGTAATTGTGTTCATTGATGATATTCTAATTTACTCCCGAAGTCGGGAGGAACATGAGCAACACCTCCGTATAGCGCTCCAGACTTTGAGGGTTAATAAGTTGTATGCGATATTTTCAAAGTGTGAGTTCTGGTTTGACTCAGTAGCTTTCTTGGGTCACATCGTATCAGCAGAGGGTATTCAAGTAGATCCTAAGAAGATTGAGGCAGTCAAGAACTGACCTAGACCTACTTGAGCCACAAAAATCAGGAGCTTCTTGGGTTTGGAGGGTTACTACCGTCATGTTGTGGAGGGGTTTTCATCTATAGCAGTGACTCAGAAAGGTGCCTCATTTAAATGGTCGGACGATTGTGAGGTGAGCTTTAATAAGCTCAAGAAAACCTTGACTTCAACACCGGTGTTGGTGTTACCATCAGGTTCAGGATCTTTCACGGTATATTATGATGCTTCCAATGTCGGGCTTGGAGCGGTATTGATGCAGGAGGGCAGGGTGATTGCATATGGGTCTCGGCAGTTGAAAGTCCATGAGAAGAATTACCTTGTCCATGACTTAGAGTTGGAAACCATAGTTCACGCATTGAAAATATGGAGTCACTATCTTTATGGTGTGCCGTATGATATTTACACGGATCATCGCAGTCTCTAGTACTTGTTCAAGCAAAAGGACCTTATTTAGAGGCAGATGAGATGGTTAGAGTTGTTGAAAGATAATGATGTCACTATGTTGTATCATACCGGGAAGGCCAACATGGTGGCCGATGCATTTAGTAGGAAGGTAGTGAGAATGGGCAGCCATGCATTCATTCCAGTCGGTGAGAGGCCTTTAGCTTAAGATATTTAAACTTTGGCTAATCCGTTCAAGAGGTTGGATATTTCGTCAGCCATATTTTTGCTTGTACAGTCGCTCGGTCTTCCTTATTTGAGCGTATAAGAGATCGACATGATGATGACCCGCATTTGATGGTCCTTGGGGACATAGCTCGACAAGGTGGTGCCAAGAAGGTTACAGTTGGAGATGACGGTGTTTTGAGGATACAGGGTCATATATGTGTTCCTAATGTGGATGGGCTTCGTGAGTTGATCCTTTAGGAGGCTCACAGTTCTAAGTATTCTATTCACCCGGGTGCTGCCAAGAAGTACCAGGACGTACGACATCATTATTGGTGGCGAAGGATGAAGAAGGACATTGTTGCTTATGTGGCTCATTGTTTGAATTGCCAATAGGTGAAGTATGAGCATCATAGACCCGATGAATTACTTCACCAGATAGAGATCCCAGAGTGGAAGTGGGAGCGTTTCACTATGGACTTCGTTGTTGGACTCCCATGGACTCAGAGGAAGTTTGACGCTGTTTGGGTTATGTAGATAGGCTGACCAAATCAACACATTTCGTTCTAGTGGAAAGTACTTATACTTTGGAGCGGTTGGTAGAGATATATATTCGAGAGATTGTTCGCCTTCACGGTGTGCCCGTGTCTATCATTTATAATAGGGGTACGCAGTTTACCTCGCACTTTTAGAGGGTAGTTCAGCGTGAGTTGGGTACACGGGTTGAGTTGAGCACAACATTCCATCCTCAGACGGACGGGCAGTCCGAGCGTAGTATTCAGATCTTGGAGGATATGCTCTGTGCCTGTATTATTGATTTTGGAGGTTCTTGGGATCAGTTCTTGCCGTTAGCGGAGTTTGCCTACAATAATAGCTACCAGTCGAGCATCCAGATGGCTCCTATGAGGCATTATATGGTATAGACAATGTAGATTGCCAGTTGGATGGTTCGAGCCGGGAGAGGCTCGGTTTTTGGGTACAGACTTAGTTCAAGAGGCCTTAGATAAGGTCAAAGTTATACAGGATCGACTTCGTGCAGCTCAGTCCAGGCAAAAGAGTTATGCCAACCGTAAGGTTCGTGATGTGGCATTCATGGTTGGAGAAAGGGAATTACTTCGGGCATCGCCCATGAAGGGTGTTATGAGGTTTGGGAAGAAGGGAAGTTGTGCCCTAGGTATATCGGGCCATTTGAGATTTTTGATAGGGTAGGGGAGGTAGCATGTGTCTCCAGGGTTATCCTTAGTTCATCCTGTATTCCATGTGTCTATGCCCTGGAAATATCATGGTGACCCGTCCCACGTGTTAGATTTCATCTCTGTCCAATTGGACAAAGATTTGAATTATGAGGAGGAGCCGGTAGCCATTTTAGACCAGCAAGTTCGTCAGTTGAGGTCAAAGAGTTATCCTTCAGCTCAAGTGCAATGGAAAGGTCATCCCGTCGAAGCAACTTCTTAGGAGTCCGAGTCGGACATGCATAGTAGATATCCCCACTTGTTTGCCAGTTCAGGTAAATTTCTATGTCCGTTCAAGAACGAACGATTGTTTTAGAGGTGGAGATTGTGATGACCCAACGGGTCATCTTATGAATTAAGACTCTATTCCAGGCTCATTAGCCTTAAAATGATAAAATTTAATTCCTCGATTTACGTGCGCAGTCTGGGCGTTAATCTGGAAAGCTTTTATGTGAAAATATGAGAAATAATAATTTTGAGAATTTAAAATTCGGTTTTAGCTGACTTTGGTCAACACTTTGAGCAAACGGACCCGGATCCGCGTTCCGACGGTCCCGGGAGGTCCGCAGTATAATATGGGACTTAGGCATATGCCCTAAATTTAATTCCGAGGTCCCTAGCTTTAGAAATTGATTTTTGAAGAAATTTGTTTTGATGGTTTTTAAAGGAAACAAAGAAATGAATTAATGTTTGAACTCGTTGGTATCGGGCCCGTATTTTGGTTCCGGAGCCCGGTACAAGTTTGGTATGATATTTAAATTCTATCTGTGAAATTTGGTGAGAATCAGAGTTGATTTGACGTGGTTCGGACGTCCGGTTGAGAAATAGTGAAATTGAAGTGTTCTTGAGGAAAATCATGAGTTTGAGGTTAAATGAATAGTTTTTATGTTATTTTGATGATTTGATCGCACGAGCAAGTCCGTATGATATTATTAGAGTTGCGTGCATGTTTGATTCGGAGCCTCGAGGGCTCGAGTGAGTTTTGTATAAGCAGTAGAGCTCGAGTGAGTTTTGTATAAGTTGTAGAGTGATTTAGACTTAATAAACATTGCTGGTGTATATGGTGTTTTGCACAGGCCTCTGATCTCGCAATTGCAAAGGCTGCATGCCTGGGAAATGCGACATTTTTGTCGCATATGTGAAGAAGGACTGGGAAGTCCATCCTCGCAAATGCTAGTTCCTGGCTGCCAAAGCGAAGGCCTCCAGAAGTCGCAAATGCGACATATGTGTCGCAAATGCGAAGGCAACAGGAACTTTGAAGGGTTCACAATTGCGATAACCGCAGCCTGTTTAGTGGGATTTTAGACGGGATTTTCAAACAAAATTAAAGGTCCAAATTCACAAGACAACTCATAATGGTATAAGCCTAGGGAAGTTCACCAGCAGAGTTGCCATGTTGTCGCGCCCCCCTTTTTATCCTCCACACGGGTTAGGTACGGAGGGATCGAGTTTATGACATTCTAGACAACTTCTTAAAGGAAGAGGTTTAAGGAAGAGTCGCCACCTAACGATTTTATGGTGCGTTAAGGAACCTAGAGTAAATAAATCGTGAACTAATTTGCATTACAAGAGATTGGGTAAGGGCTTGACGTTATCCTAAGGAGAAGGTGTTAGGCACCCCTCAAGATCCACAACTGTGGGTCCCAGCCAAGAAGTTTTGTGAATTTTGACGGTAAACAAATAGCAAATAAGGTTCATATAAGAGGGGATTTCAAACAAGAATAAAATCTTTATAGGTTTTGGAAAAAACATTAGAGTAAAACATTTGAAAAGAACTGTCCTAGGTTTAAAGTAATACGGATCACATTAATGCAATACCCAGTATCTCACTCCTCAAAGAGAGGCTACACGTGGTATTAGCGCACCGGTCATCATATCCGTATTCTACCATTCCCACCCCGTAAAAGTATTTTAAATGCGCGTGTTGGTCGCGAAAGCTTATTGCGTGCTATTACCCGTCCCAACCTACCAGTCCCGGAGGGTATTTGGGACTAATACTCCTACAAGGTGAGTACTAGGTTGAACCCCTAGGTTTAAAGGATAAAATTCTAAGCCACATATAAAACAATTAGGACTACAAGTATGGTAGCACATAAAAGGCAGATAAGAGGCTCACAGATCCCTCCTCAAGTAAACACATAAGTAGCACGTCTCAAACACAACAAGAGTCTCAAAATCAGAACTTAAAGCAGGAGATTCGAGTAGAAAAACAGTAGGTTTCAGCAGGTTTTAGCAAAGGGAATGATTTTGAAAACTCAGTAATAAAGCAGGAAATTCACTTAAAACAGAGTAGTTTTCAGGAAAGAATGATGGATTCTGGAGATCCAGTATATCAAAGGCAGGAGCAGGAATTTAAAATGCACAACAGCTTAGATACTTTTCTCAGTTAAACAAATGAATAATTTCAGAAAAAAGCCAGTAACTGAAAGTGAGGCAGGACTTTTAAATAAAAATAGAGTGATTTCAAAAAGGAGTGACTAACTTTGAAATCCAGTAGTTCAACATAGAGCAAGAATCAGTAGTCTAAAGGAGTTTTAGTAAAAGTAGAGTGAGTGCACAATTTCAAGAACCAGTAATTTGAAAAATAGAGCAAGGATTCAAACAAACAGAATGTATTGTATGAACTTCAGAAGGGATAATTGTTTTGAAAAATCCATCAGTTGCTGGGCAAACAAGAGTTTAAGTAGTGACAAACAGCAAAGCTCTAAGGATTTCAGAAGAGACTCATTAGTTCGTAAAGCGATTGGTTTTGGTTTTTATGAATATTAGGCCTAAGGTTTTCCTAAGCGTGCATATATACTGATTATTTGTTTTAAAGGGGGAAATACAGATTTAACTCTGATTTTTAAAGACATAAAGGATAATACATTTGCAGAAAAACGTTTAAACCATTTAACATGATTTTAGCGAGGTTCCTATATTTAATACATACTGACTAGGTGTTCGACAAAATATAACTTGAAACAAATATGTTGAACGCAAAGTCCTAGATAGCATGATATCTAATGCACAAATGGATACCTAAACATGGTTTCTAAATGTAGTACTTATGAGAATGCGGCAGGTTATTACTTTGTTATAGTGATGAACTATGAGCAGGGCTTATAAAATGACATGAATATAATAGATATGCTGAAATAAAAAACTTAAACATGGCTTCTAATGCATGGTTTGCATGTCCTAAACATGATACTATTGCACACATAGGTAAATAAATCCTATAGTCATGATTTCTACCTATACCTATCTAACCATGCATAATCCCCTCCCATATCCACTATCCAGCCCCAATTATTTGTTTACAAGTTATTACAAGCCAAGAATAATGAATCACATCACTAAAAGAAAAATAAGAAGCTACTTCTATAGGGTGCCTTCAATCAGGCCCATATCTCCCAACCTCAATCTTTTCGAGTTTCACAGCCTTTCATGGTCCGGGTGCGGCAAAGCTCCCTAAGGCCCTCGTGGGTCCCTGGCCAATACCAGCACCCAGACATAATTGCCAAAGTTGAGCATGTGCAGTGTGGAATTACCAGCCTCAGTGTGTCAAAGTTCAGAGGGAACTCAAAGGTTCCCTAAGCAATGCTCACACTGAGGGGGTAGAACCTAAGTTTCTAGGAATAGTGTGAAGTGCGAAGAGGTGAGTTTGAAAGAAGAGTTTTGAAAACATTTCATAAACCTAAGAGTTTGCTTGATAAAACAGTTTTGAAAAAAAGAGTGGTAAGTAACAGTTTAGAACAACATTAGAATGCACACACAGGATCACAACAGGTTTAAACACTACAAGCAGGGATTAATGGGAGTGGGGACATATAGAACATACAACTGTAAATGACTCAATAGGGGTATAGGAATGGTTTAGGCATGTTTTGAGATTGTTTGCACTTACATAGCCATAAACCACACACCAAGTACCACATAGAGGAGGGAGAAGGGTTTAGGTATAGCACAAATCATGAAAGCAGCTGATAAGTTGTGCTCAGAAACACACAGGACAAGGAAGAGGGTGAACATAATAGTATGCTGATGATGTAGTCTAATCACAAGTTTCATAAAAGAACCATAAATAGAAACAGACTAGGAATAATAAGAATTGAAACAAGTAGAGAATCATATTGTTGATGAAGCTTTGAATTTAAAATAGGACATACCAGTAAGAATGAGCAAGCAGAATGAAAGAGCAAAATAAGAGCATAATGGTTAGCCTTGACTTATAGCCGGCTAACAGTAGACAAGAGAAAAAGAGAAGCAGTAGTAGAGCAGAGAGCTTTTATGAGAAAGAGAGAGTTTTACACAAGTTTGTGTGTGTGTGTCTGTGTGTGCTAATGAGAGAGTAGAGTACATATAGTTGAAACAGGTGATCAAATAAGGTAAGAATCATAAATCCATGGTAGTAAAAGAAGGCAGAATCAAATTAGTGTTCAAAATTAAGACATGGTTCCCTTAAGTCAAGGGATTTAAAACTCAAATGGTAAAACACATAGCCATATAAGGTAAATTAAGTCAGCACCATACTAAGTAAGGAAATAATCAAGTCTGTTAAGTAACAGGGGAACTCGGAGCCGAGAAATCAAGACAATCACTCCCTTAAGTCAAGGGATTCAAATTTAAACGGTAAAACACATAGTTACATAAGGTAAAGTAAAATCAGTCAAGACTCAACAAGAAGAGAATCACGGTTTATTAAGCATGGAGCATTCAATTAGGACTAAGTTCAAAAACTCCAATTAAGGAGTGATTCAGTAAAATCAATTAATTTAAACAGTCGAGTAGCATTCTATGGTTTTAAAGAAACCTTTAAACCATCAAATAAGGAAATTAGAATCAGCCAAGAGGAATTATGATACCATACTTCAACATATAAATAAGGAAGGCAAACAGTCGTAGAAAACAGGCAGGGCTAGCAACATTGACGGAAAAAGGCAAGGGATGAACAAACCCATATGAATATAATCACACAGAGGTGATACAAGTAGTTTAAAAACTCAGCAATAACCCATTCGATGCAGGATAATCACAGAAACTTAGCAAGAATCAAGTAGTCAGGCTAACACAATATAAAAAAGATCTTAACAATTAAGGCTTTTTAACATAGGCAAGTTAAAAAGCAGTAAGAACATAGAATTAGTATAGATATGCAAAGAATAGACTTAAGAGCGAAGAGAAACTCAGTTAAAACCAGCATAGAAGAGGTTATGAGAAACCCTAATTTTAAAAGAAAGCTAAAACATTTTAAAAATGCTGAATCTTAAAGATTTAGTTGAGAATAAAGTAAAACATAAAGAAACAGGTTGGAATCGTTAAAAAAATCCATAGATTTCTGAGGTTTAGGAAAAAAATTAAGGTTTCATAAGAAACCAGAGATAATCGGAGAACCTGCCGTGAAACTCAAAGATCGTGGTGGTTATGGCATGGTCGTGTCAAAACCCCACCGGAGAGGCCGGAAACAACCCAAGCAGGAACCCCAGTAGCTAGTTGGCATGGTCGAGACCATTGGAGGCTTCAGAGATGAAGTGAACCGGAGAGAGGAGGCATCATGGAGGCTGGTGGTCAAAAGGATGGTGGTCGGAGATGGCCGGAGAAAGGCGGAGCTTCATCGGAGATGGGGGGGAACAGGGAAGGTTATAGAGAGAACCAGAGAGAGAGAGACAGGGAGGTAGACAGACAGATGAGTGTTGGAAAATGAGGGGTTTCGGGGGGGGGAGGGGGGTTCGTTTGAGTTAATTTAGGCAAGGATGGATCTGGGCCGTTGATCTCATTTGATCAACGGCTCAGATTAAATTAGGGGTTAGGCCGGGTTAGTTTTAGGATTGGGCTAGGGGTGAATTTGGGTTATCTAGGTTTTAAATAAATGTGGCTAGATGTTAAATACCCCCTAAAAAATAGATAATTAATTAGTTAAAATAGCTAATAATTGTATAAAAAATGAAATTAAGTTAAAATAGGTAAAATTACAGTAATTAACTAATATCAAGTGTAAAAATGCATAAATTTCGAATTGAAACAATACAAAATGTCCCATTGGGCCATAATTGTAAAATTGATGTAATTAAAATTAAATAAGACCCTATTGGCTAATTTGTGAAATAATTGAATTTTACAGGATAGAAATGATTATAAATAACGTACTGAGCTGGGAAATATTTTGAAATTATTTTTGGCATAATTTATAAATTATTTAAGTATGAAATATTAAATAGCCGGAAAATAATTTAATAAAAAATATGGAAAAATAGGGGAAAATACCCATTATTACAAAGAGTAATTTTGAAAGCTGGTTTGTAAGTTTGAAATGCAAAGACATGATTCTGGGTCATAAAAGAAGCGAAACAAGACAAAGTTTAGTCTTGCATAAGACTGGGGCAAAGCTTAGCCCTAAGAAGGTAAAGTAGTGCTACATTTCAAGTAGCATAGCATTCGTGTTGACCCAAGTCACTGCATGGTTTTGAAGATTGACAAACATCTGACGAGTTGAACCAGGTCCATTAGAGCACACATACTTGAACTGACTCGTTGGCACATGAACCGTATATACCTAGGAGATAAATGTAATTGTGAAGTATCAATGAACCAAGAGATTGTCTCCTAATGCGAAAAGGTTGCAAATTGATAAGAGGATAGAAGTTGAATTCAGCAAGGATAGTAACAAAGGAAGGAAGTTGAGTTTAATACAAACTCTTTCACCCATAAAGAGTTGTACTAGAACTGAACGACAAACTCAACGACTGACTCTATAAATAATTGAAGTATTCCTACTTGAATTTCAAACGCACAAAGACTGAAGTGAATCAAAGATCTGAAAGCAAAATTCCCAGAGTTATTTTGCAAGCAGAATCACTATGCGATACAAAGGCTACAGACCAGCTAGAAGAACCAGTTCCATCTGTTTGTCATTGAGTCTAGTTGGTTGTAGTAGATGATTTAAATATTGTATCTTTTCAGCTTTCATAGAAGCAATTGTAATAGGTACACATTGTTCAAGTTATAGTTAACTTGAAGCTTGTAGAAATTAGCTAGACGCTAGTTTACTACGAAGGGATTAGAGTTAGTCCTAGGATTACAAAAGAGTTTATTTTGTAAGTCTTGTTTGGCTCAAAGTTTTAGTGAAGAGTTTGAGAAAATCCTATTGAGGAGTAGGTCGTGGTTTTTTCACCTTTTGAGCCAGGTGTTTTCCACGTAAAAATCTCTGTGTTTTTACTTTATTGCATTAAATATTCTGCAGCAGTACGAGTTGGAACACCAAGAAGAACCAGGTTCTTCTAGTGAGACATCACTCAAAAAATTGGACACCGCACAAATCACCCCCCCTCTTGTGTGGTATTGAAGTATAAAACATCAATTCAGTATTACGCAAGGAAAGGCAGAGCTTAGCCTTATGTAGTTGAGGAGGCAGGGCTTACCATCATGTAAGGAAGGGAGATAGTTCTGAGTCTCATGCAATTTAGGAGACAGTGCTTAGTATCATGTAGGGAAAGGCAATGCTTAGCCTTATGCAATTGAGGAGGCAGGGCTTAGCCTCATGCAGAAAGGGTGTAACGACTCGATCGGTCATTTTGTGTATTAGGATCCCGTTCATTTAAATGAAACCTTCCATAGCGGCTAATCGTGCTTTATGACATGCGGGGACGAGAGGTTCGAGATTCGGGAATGGTTTGAGTGATTTAGGAACACCTGGTTCTTTAAGGCTGGCCTATTTGCCAAAGTTTGACTTCGGTCAACATTTTGAGCAAACGACCTCGGAATCGAGTTCTGACAGCTCCAGTAGCTCCGTATGATGATTTCAGACTTGGGCGTATGTTCGGCTTGGGTTTTCGATGACTCGGGAGCATTTCGGCGCCCGAAATGGAAATCAAGATTTCCTTATGTTTGAAATTTGGGTTGGGACGTGATATTTATGCTATCAAGGTCCGAACGGGATTCCGGGACGGGGAATAGTTTCGTATGGTCTGACTTGTCTGCAAAATTTTAAGTCATTCCAAGTTGTATAGGTCGGTTCGGCGCGTCGTTATAGAATTCAAGAAGAGCTAAGTTCTTAAGTTATGAATTCAGGGGTTTTGGGGTGTGATTTTGAGTTTTAGCATTGTTTTGAGTGTTCCGGGGGCTCGAGCAAGTCCGTTTTATGATTTAGGATTTGTTGGTATATTTGGATGGGGGATCGGGTGGGCCCAGGTGCCTCCCGGACACCAAACGAGGCCAAAAACTATCTAAAACAACTGCTAGTGCACTGTTGCTGGTGTGATCGCAGGTGCGGTTGCCCAGCCTCAGGTGCGGGACCGCTCCTGCGGTCCCAGCCTCGCAGGTGCGAAAACTTAGGGGCCCCCCTTCTTCTGCAAGTGCTGAATTGCTTTCGGAGGAGCGGGTCCGCTGGTGCGGAAACCCCTCCGCATGTGCGACCCTAGCCCCCTGCCCTTCTTTCACAGGTGCGAGCCCCAGGCCGCAGGCGCGGGACCGCAGGTGCGGTCCAAGGGCTGCAGGTGTGGGAATCGCTGTAGCCAGAAGTATATAAGTGCAAAATTCGGGTTCTTCTTCATTTTTTCACATTCAAAAACTCCATTAAAGGACTTATGAGCTTGGGAAAACCTATCCACGACCAGTTCCAGTAGAGGTATGTAATTCCACTCCATTTTTCTAGTTTAATTCATGAATTTGCCAAGGGAATTAACTACAAATCATAGGAAAATTCGGGTTTAGGGTAGTAAATTGGGAATTTTGGGAATTTGGTGAACTATTCAAATTTTGCTATGAATTCAAGTATAAATCACATAATCAAGATCCTTAGGCTTCGAGTAAGTGATTCATTCGAGAATTTTTGAAATCCGAGTGCGTGGGACGGGGGTTGAAATTCCAAAATCCTTCAAGAATGCCTAATTTTGGGTTTATTGGTTGATTCTTCTTCTTTGAACTTAAATTGATTCAATTACGCTATACTTGGCTAGTTGTGAGCCGTCGAGGGTAGACTTTTGAGATTGCGGGCGCATCCTTGATTCAAGGAGTGATTTCGTCACGAGGTGAGTCTCCTTTCCAACCTCGTAAGGGGGAAATGTCCCCATAGGTTCCTTATTTGTTTTGTGTACATGTTGTGGGGGCCGCGTACGTAGAAAGTGACGAGAGTCCGTACGTGGCGACTATATTGCTAAGTCGGGTAGTTTTAGGACTCACAAGCATGCCTCTATGTGCCTTATTTGTACCTTGTATGTATTGTAAGTTGTGATTATTGTTGAGATGACACGGAAAGGTGAGATATCATGATTTCAATCCCAGTTGGCTACAGTGGTATTGGCACAGTCCTGTCGGGTTAACTTTTGAGTCGGTACACATATAAACCTTTATATATAAATATGCATTTATCATTATCGAGTCAGCACACGAGTCGCAGGTAAGATTCGCGATCGTGGGGAGCTTTGCATTATCGAGTCAACACACGAGTCGCAGGTAAGATTCATGATCGTGGGGAGCTTATTATTATAGAGTCAGCACACGAGTCACAGGTAAGATTCGCGACCGTGGGTATCTTTGCATTATCGAGTCAGCACAGGAGTCGCAGGTAAGATTCGCGATTGTGGGGAGCTTATCATTATCGAGTCAGCACACGAGTCGCAGGTAAGATTCGCGATTGTGGGGAGCTTATCATTATCGAGTCAGCACACGAGTCGCAGGTATGATTCGCGACCTTGGGTAGCTTTACATTATTGAGTCAGCACACGAGTCGCATGTATGATTCGCGATAGTGTGAAACTTATGACCTCAGTCCTTATGACCACCCTTATGACTCCGGCCGTTTGTCTTATTCTGGTATTGTATTATCACTTGAGTCTGAGTCGCACATAGTGAGGTTGTCAGGTATTGTGTAAATGGAGGTTTGGCACTTGCAGTTCATTTTCAGTTGTTACTGGGATTACATTATTTGCTTATGTACTTGTTTATTTTTGCTTCACATGCCTACTGTTTTAGCCACATCTCTTTTTATATTATATTGTTGGACCTTAGTGAGTATCTAGTCGACCTCTCGTCACTACTCCTTTGAGTTTAGACGGGATACTCACTGGTTTATTATGTACTCATGCTGCACTTATTTTTCTTCTGTACTTGATTGTACAGGTACGGAGGCTGGTACATTTGATTATCAGGCCGGTTCCAGGTACTGATTTCTGTGATTAGACTTCACAGTGAGCTGCTCCTCCTGGCGACCTCCTAGCAGCACCCTGAAGCTCCTTTGTTATTTTTCCCCGTCTATTTTATCCAGACTGTGGATTTGTATATATATGTATCTTGTATATTCCGCTAGTTGCCCGTGACACTCGTGACACTAGTTCCTGGCACACACGTAGTGTATATTTTGGGTTTTCGGCTGTATATCCATACATATGCTTAATTTTGGGCCATATATTGTTATGATTTTATTTCATATCAAAACTATTATCATGTTTAATTGCTTAAAACTGGTAAACATTGACTTGTTTAATCTAATGGGAAAGGTGACACCTAGTGTAATTCATAGTGGCTTTCCTAACCGCGCTGTTGGGTGCCATCGCGACCTAAATTCGGATTTGGGTCGTGACAACGTGGTATCAGAGCCTTAGGTTCACGTAGTCTCACAAGTCACGGGCAGACCCGGTAGAGTCTTGCGGATCGGCACGGAGATGTATGTACTTATATTCAGGAGGCTATAGGGTGTTAAAAAACTCCTCTTTGTTCATATCCTATCGTGCAACTGATGATGTACTCAAATTTGATCTTCTACTCTCTCACAGATGGTGAGGACGCGTGCTTCTCATGTTCCTGATCCGGGAGAGGCTGCTACCCCCGCCGCTCGAGGCCGTGGTAGGGGCAGGGGTAGGGCGCCTGCCCGAGGCAGGGGACGAGGGCTTCCCAGAGCTGTACAAGTGGCACCGCTTGAGGATCCTATTATCGAGGAGCGGGATGAGTTGCCTCCCGTTGTTTCTGCTCCAGCGAACTTTATGACGGCACCAGGCTTCCAGGAGGTCATGGGCCGCATCTTGAGATTCATGGACACCATGTCCTAGGCAGGCGTACTTTCCTGCCACTTCCCAGGCGGGAGGGGGAGTTCAGACCCCTACCGTTCAGGCCACCGGACAGGAAGCAGCACATCACACACCGGGTACACCGCCCGTTGGTAGAGTTCAGCATGTAGTAGCACAACCAGATCCCAGGCCAATTACAGAGGGAGACCAGCAGAAGATGCTAGATAGATGGACCCGGCTTCGCCCTCTAGTCTTCGGGGGTGAGCGGGGCGAGGATGCCAAGGATTTCATTGACAGGTGCAGGGACAGACTACATAATATGAGGATATTGGAGTCTTAAGGGGTAGACTTCACTAGTGGCAGTCATATGTTCTTAGCAGGCCAGCGGGTTCATCTCCTGTCACGTGGATTCCATTTACTCAGCTATTTCTGGACAGATACATTCTGCCTTCTGAGAGGGAGGAGCTCCGGGGTCAATTTGAGCGGTTAGAGCAGGGGCATATGTCCGTGACTGATTATGAGTCGAGATTTTCAGAGTTATCTCGCCGTGCTTACATGATATTGCCCACTGATGCCGAGAGGGTGTGGCGGTTCATGGCAGGCTTACATCCAGGTATTAGGACCTCTATGGCCAGAGAGGTAGAGATGGATACCCCGTACCAGCTTGTAGTCGAGATAGCTCAACGGATTGAGGGTTACCGACTGAGGAACAAGGTCTGCAGGGTCAGCATGACAAGAGAGCTAGATTCTCAAGCGATTTAATGGGCGCTCCAGCTAGGGGTAGGGGTGAGTTTGGAGGCGGTCAGTCTAGTAGGCCTTCATATACAGCACCTCCACTCCTTCCCAGGGGTGTTCCAGCTAGGCCTCAGTTTAGCGCCATGCAAGAGCGCTCCTACCGTCCTCCAGCCATCCACAATTTATCCAGTGGTTACTCCAGCCGTCAGAGATCCTTCGATTCCTATTTCGGTGTTGTGTTAGATAATTCTCATCGCACTCCGGCCATTCGGGACTCCTACTCCACAGGACAACAGGATATGTCACATTTGAGATGCTATGTGTGTGGATACTTAGGCCACGTAAGGAGGGATTGCCCCTACTATCGGGGCAAGGCCGTGCAACAGAGTCACCAGCCTATGATTTCAGCGCCAGCAGTTCGACCACCCAGGGGTGGGGGTCAGGTTGGAAGGGGCCATCCTAGAGGGGGAGGCCAGTCTGGAGGGGGTCAGTCAGCTCCAACTCGTTCTGGGGGAGCTGAGTCTTCAGGTTCTACCGCCAGATTCTCTGCTCTTCCGGCCAGATCAGACGCAGTGGCCTCAGACGGAGTGATTATAGGTATTATTCCAGTATGTGGTAGGGAGGCTTCAATGTTATTTGATCTAGGGTCTACATACTCATACGTTTCCGCATTATTTACTCATTTTCTGGATGTTCCTCGTGAGTCCTTGGGTTCTCCTTTGTATGTGTCCACTCCTGTGGGCGATTCTGTGGTAGTAGACCGGGTCCACCGATCATGTGTGATTACCTTATGCGGGCTTGAGACCAGAGCCGACCTGTTATTGCTCGATATGGTTGATTTCGAGGTTATTTTGGGCATGGATTGGCTATCTCCTTATCATGCTGTGTTGGATTGCCATGCCAAGACAGTTACATTAGCCATGCCTGAGTCGCCGAGGTTAGAATGGAGGGGTTCTTCAATTAGTGCATTCAGTCGGGTCATTTCCTATATGAAGGCCCGGCACATGGTTGAGAATGGTTGCTTAGCTTACCTTGCTTTTGTGCCGGACACCACCACCGAGTCTCCTACCATTGATTCAGTGCCTGTTGTTCGAGAGTTCCCAGATGTGTTCCCTTAAGATCACCCAAGCATGCCTCCAGATCGAGATATAGACTTTTGTATTGATTTGGCTCCAGATACTCATCCTATTTCCATTCCCCCTTATCGTATGGCTCCTAAGGAGCTAAAGGAATTGAAGGAGCAACTTGAGGAGTTGTTGACCAGGGGGTTCATCAGGCCGAGTGTGTCATCGTGGGGTGCTCCAGTCTTATTTGTGAAGAAAAAGGATGGGTCTATGCGGATGTGCATTGACTATCGTCAGTTGAATAAGATGACCATCAAGAACAAGTATCCTCTGCCACGCATTGATGATTTGTTTGACCAGTTACAGGGTGCTCAGGTGTTTTCTAAGATTGATCTGAGATCGGGTTATCACCAGTTAAATATTCTGGCTTCTAATGTTCCGAAAACTGCATTTCGCAATAGGTATGGCCATTATGAGTTTCTAGTGATGTCTTTCGGCTTCACTAATGCCCCAGCAGCATTTATGGACTTGATGAATAGGGTGTTCAGGCCATTTATCGACTCCTTCGTTATCGTGTTCATTGATGATATATTGATCTACTCACGGAGCCTTGGTGAGCACAAGCAGCATTTTAGAGTTGTGCTTCAGACCTTGCGAGAGCAGAAGCTATATGTTAAGTTCTCCAAGTGCGAGTTGTGGTTAGAGTCTATGGAATTCTTAGGGCATGTGGTATCCAGAGAAGGGTATCAAAGTTGATCCGCAGAAGATTGAGGCCGTTCAGAGTTGGCCGCGTCCTACTTCAGCTTCAGAGATCAGAAGTTTTGCTGGGTCTAGCAGGCTATTATCGACGGTTTGTGGAGGGATTCTCTTCTATTGCCGCTCCATTGACCAGATTGACCCAGAAGAATGCCCCTTTTTGGTGGTCCGATGAGTGTGAGGAGAGCTTTCAGAAGCTCAAGTCACCATTGACCTCAGCACCAGTTCTATCATTGCTTTCTGAGTCTGGGATGTATACCGTATATTGCGACGCTTCACGCGTCGGGTTGGGATGTGTGTTGATGCAGGATGACGGGGTTATTGCTTATGCTTCACGCCAGCTGAAGTTTCATGAAAGGAATTATCCTGTGCACGACTTAGAGTTGACGGCGATTGTTCATGCTTTGAAAATTTGGCGGCACTATTTGTATGGTGTGTCATGTGAGGTCTACACCGACCATCATAGTTTGAAACATTTGTTTTAGCAGAGGGACCTTAATCTGAGGCAGCTGAGATGGATTGAATTGTTAAAAGACTATGATCTCACTATTATGTATCACCCGGGCAAGGCGAATGTAGTAGCAGATGCTTTGAGCAGGAGGGCACCGAGTATGGGTAGCTTGGCCTACATTGTAGCTGAGGAGAGACCTTTAGCCTTGGACATTCAGTCCTTGGCCAATCGCCTTGTGAAATTGGACCTTTCGGAGCCTCGTCGAGTTCTGGCTCATGTAGTTGCTCAGTCTTCATTGTTGGGGGAGATTAAGGCTCGACTGTTGGATGATCCATGTCTTGCAGAGCTTCGGGATACGGTGGTCCAGGGTAGGGCCAAGGAGGTTACCTTGAGCGAGGATGGTGTTCTGGGACTCCAACGCTGATTGTGTGTTCCTAATATTGATGGCCTGAGGGAGAGGATTCTAGCAGAGGCGCACAAATCTCGGTATTTTGCTCACGCAGGAGCGACGAAGATGTATCGTGATTTGAAGCAGTATTACTGGTGGAGGCGGATGAAGAAGG